>JAPTMW010000018.1:37548548-37558782 GCA_029822955.1 Ostorhinchus angustatus | reverse complement strand
CAGACAGACACTGAAGACATCTCTCTCTCTCTCTCTCTCTCTCTCTCTCTCTCTCTCTCTCTCTCTCTCTCTCTCTCACACACACTCTCTTTCGCTCTCTCGCTCTCATCTCTTTTTTTCCTTTCTCATTTTTTTAGTCTCTTTGACTACAAAAAACAAAAATCTGTTATATGCCTACCATAAACATATAAAAAATTGATCTAAAATGAAAACACTCTCCTGCCCCATTAAAATCACTGTGCACATTGTATCTTGCATGTAGGAAACTGTCACACTTTGTTTAAGAACTATTTAAAATTTAAGCATACTGATATTATTTTTCGTGAGACAGTACAAAGGCTTTTATTGAAACACAGTTTGCATTTCTCCACACTTCTAAAGAGTTTGGTCTGTTTTTCACAATAGCTCTGCGATCAAGAAGCTGTGTTTGTCAAGTGAAAGTGGATACTTTGCATAAACTCATTGTGTGTGACTTAAAATAAAACCCATGACTCATTATAGTAACGAAAGGCCAGTCCGTTGTGCTCTGACAGCTGATGTCCTGTGTAACAAGTCGTAAACATCTGCACATCAAGGCAGGTATGTATGAGTATACTCACAATGTCCCCTTTGACCTAATTCAGCTACTTGAGAAAAAGATACTGGGATTCTTCACTGGAGGAATGTCTTAACTGTCACATCCATCCACCCCTGTTTCTCTCCTCTTTTCCCCTTTCACCCCTGCCCCCACCCTACAGCCCACTCCAGGATACAAGGCTTATCCAAGCAAAATGGCTAACCCTGACGCAAAGCCTGCCTTTAATCTAAGTCTGATTGTTGAGGTCTCCAATCTCCCGTCAGTGTGCGTGATATCTTTCGACTGTGCTTCTTCTTTGATTAAAATAGACACTGGCAGAAGGATGTGGATTAGCAATGCAATAATGTGTTTACAATAATCACGGTGTTTCCTCAGCTTTGAGAACAAAAGCAAACTGCTGAGAGAAAGCCAAGGTCAAAGGTCATATTGATTTTTCTTTCCTTCCTTTTGTAGATGGAATTGGAAATGGAAAAAAAACCTGACAGTCACGTGCAATGCTCCAAATCCACTGTAACATACAGGATACTGTACATCTTTTACAGTTTGGCACTGTTATCCTCCTTCCCAATGGGTTTCAGCAAATGCCGAGTTTGTGTTCCTACCATAAAATTATTTTCGTGTTTTATTTTGTGCTGAAATATAAATATATTTACTTTATAAATTGCAATGATTGGCTTTTCTCTCATGAAATGTAATTACATTTTTTTTTTAAAAAAAGGTTTAATTACCAGTTAAATATGCTATGTAAAAATCTATGAGGATATAAATTTTGCAGAATTAATCACACATTTGGTACAATTTCAATTCAGCTACAACTCAGACATCACATTACTTTAGTATGGTTTCTTTCTTCTAATTTCTAAACTATGTTTTAAAATATATGTAGGACTTGATCTTTTAGTGAGGTTTTTAATGGATTCTAAAGGAAAAATAAAATGTATTTTACTGCGTAAGAGATTTTCCCATTGAATTCCTGAAGGACATTTTGACTAGCAAGAGTAATCGTATCAAATTGTCCTTTCTTTTTAAAATGCCCCCAACAGTTCTGCGAGAGAAAAAAATGCTGTTAATTTAATCAAATAAGTGACCTTTTGAAAAAGAAATCAAAGAGGATTCATTAGCTTTAGTAAAGTTTGGCTGACAGCAGCTTTGAAAGGCAGATGCTGCTGCTGTGGCTTCTAATGAGCCACCCCTAATTAGGGAGCAACACTGGAGCCTAGAGAAGGTGGTTGACTAGGAAAGGAGCCAATGGTAAATACACTCTCTTATTTACTTCCTCTGTGTGTAATGACAGCACACATTTTTAATTAGAATCACAGGAAGAGTAAAGACAAAAAATGTAAATCTTTATGGTAGGTTGAATACAAACACAGAGCACAACAGGAAACAACAGAACATCACAAAACCGATGTGCCAGCTTCTGTCTTACCCCTGATTTAGGGTAGTTAGTAAGGGAGGGCAGATGGGGAGAGTGGTCAGACAAAAGCATGCAGTGTAAAAATACATAGAGGTTCATATCCAGGCCCTTTAAGCTTTAAAAAGGAGAGGAAAAAAGAGGACATGTCATCTACCTTTGCCCCTCAAGTTGATGTGTCTTGACTGGAGGCTATCGGGGTGAACATGCCAGTCAGTCACACACTACACGAGCACAATCATAACACATGGTTTGGGTAAATATGTTAAAACCCTTGTTTGACACAGCTCAAATATACAGACACATGCGCACACACAGATATGTGCACGCACACACAGGACAAAGTCTAAAGCTAACAGTGTGTCTGAAACTTTAACCCCTGTGAGCCCAGCACCACCCATGCCCGAACTGTGATCCTGAATGGCAACAACGGAAATGAAACTAACCTCAGTAAAAAGCTGCTACGAAGAAAGCCCTCCATGTCAGCGTGTGGGGTTCTGGCAGGAAAAATCACAGAGAACCATTTTCACTATGAAACGAGTAATAATCAAGCAGAAGAACAAGGAGAAAAGGGAGAAAAAGAAAGAAAGAAAAACACATAGAGCATACATGTTCCTCCTATAATAAGGCATGTCTTTAATTAAAGCAGAAATATGGTTACGAACCCATCCTCTCTTTTATGAACTGACATCATTAATTATACCTCTTTCCATCGAGGGAGTGGATTTGCATACAGCATTGGTTTGCACTGAGAGCCTGATGATATGTTTGCATCAAATAAACTTTGCCTACTGATCTCTATACAGTCTTTTTCCACGGCTGTGTGCAGATATATACATGTACATCCAGCACAGTAACCGCAGATCCCAGAGCAGCCCCAGTCAGTTCAGAGTAGCAAACGGTGGTCCAGCTGCAGCCCATGTGTGGCGAGGGTGCTGTGGCTTCTGGGAGCCCAGCCGCACAGCACCAATGAGGCAGGAGGATGTGGTCATGATGTCACCACTTGCAGGGGTCGTTCAGAAGCCTTACCCACAAAATTCTGGAGACACATGGCTAAAAATTACTTACAACAGGTTTCCATTAGCATATGTTATTGGTCTGTATAATATACACTTTTATTGTGTTAGCATCGGTTGGATATTGATTAGGGGCTCCCATGTGTTTTGTTTTAAGTGGTAAAAACAAGCAGTGACTCCAGAGAACACATTTGTGAGTGGAACTTTTGGCAGTGGTTGAAATTTTTATATTTGTCAGATCTTACAGCTAGCCTTGTAAAGATACTCAGCCACTGAAATCACAAGGATAATCTCTAACAAAAACATTTTCAGCTTTTTAACCCCTCATTTTGCTCGCACGATCCTGTTATTTAATTTAATAGCTTTGCATATTGAAGAGCTGCATAGTCTGCATATCAAAATTACTGCTGTGAAAATTACTACTTTTTAACACCAATAGATGAGAAAATACGTTTTTTATAAATTCTTGCCATCAACATGAATAACACAATGTACAACAGCAAATGACATCTCAGCCCTTAAACACCTAAAGTTTTAGTGGCATGGGTGTAATTTGGCATTTTCTCTCTTCGCTTTCTTGGCTCATAAGACAAAGCCTCTGAGAGAATGGAAAAAATGAGCCGGGCCCAAGGACACTGTGCCTTTCAGTTCGGCCAGCACTTAGCGAGGCAGTGGATCCACAAGGCCCAGAGGGCTCAGCCGAGACTTTTCTCACAATAAGGTGTCTGGGGAGGCGGGAGTGGCATAGCCAGGGGCGCTGCTCTGCTCTTTTCTCCACTCAGCTGGGCCCTGTGCACATAATACCATCACCACACCACAGCACACCAAGCCAGTGACAACGTGAGAAAACAACCGTCAAACAGTGCAGAGCAGATCAAGCGTGTCTCCTCACTTCTCTGAGTGCAAAAAGCACACATGCTCCAAGGCAGGCACACACAAAATACAACAACTAAAACACAAGCATGAATATACCCTCAGTTTTACGGTGGATGCAA
The DNA here is from genome assembly GCA_029822955.1 of Ostorhinchus angustatus. Taxonomy (NCBI): domain Eukaryota; kingdom Metazoa; phylum Chordata; class Actinopteri; order Kurtiformes; family Apogonidae; genus Ostorhinchus; species Ostorhinchus angustatus. The sequence continues at coordinate 37,554,780 of JAPTMW010000018.1, read as the reverse complement.
TTGCGTAGAAGTGCATAGCAAAACTTTCCCCAAGTATTATGGAATGAAAGAAAAATGTGTGTATTTAGCTGGAATCTGACTTCTTCATCTTTCTAAAAACAGTTAACTAGCAAAGCAAATGAAATGGATCGGCCAGTGTTGAGTTCCTATCTTTATCTTTGGTTTTCCTATATAACCCTTGTTCTGTCTGCCTTTCTCTCTACTTGTTTCCTCAGCTGTGCCTGCTGTCTACAGTCCCATTGTGGTCAGAAACAACTGAACTTAGCCCATCGTAGCAAAGGTGCGGTTTGGAGAGCAAGTAACCAAACTCAGGAAAAAGTGACTGAGTTACATTGTATTTGCTGTTCTCCAAATACTAAAAGCAAGAAAGGTTTTAAATTAAGGCTACGATTCAAGGGCAGGGAATCTGAGGAAGGAGAGGCAGATAGGGTAGACATCACTAAGTTGGCCTGGACCAGTCTGAGCAGCACGGCAGCCCTTTCGAAGAATGAGCCTCTGCCAAAAGCTGTCTCTGCCTAACCAAGTCTCCTACCATCTGCAACAAATGTGCTCTATTAAAGCAGTACCATATGGACAACAAGCTAGCTATTAACACGGCTTCAGCACATCCCCTTAACCCAGCCCAGATTTCAAACTTCCAGTCAAATTGACTGCTGATTTAATGCACCGCCAGCAGCCATGTGGGTCTTGGCACGAGACGGCACTCTCAGCCTTCAGTCATTAACAGGCTCACGTAGCGCAGCGTGCACAGTGAGACACAGAAGCTAGCTCACAGATCCTATAGTAACTACATCCCAGGTTAACATGGTAGATCCTTTAACCAGTTCCATATGAGTAAAGGAAGTCTATCCAGCGCAGAGGGTAGAGAGAAGCTGCTCTAATCCAGGATCTCCATCCTTTTTGAGACGAGTAAACCAGGCCTCAAAACATTCTATTGTACGCAGTGGAAACAAGCTTATGAAGCAGATCTGCCCACAGAGCGTCTGCAATGGCAGCCTAACTGGTGGCTTATGTCTCAGTTCTTCCAGAGTGATGGAGAGTGTGTTTGCTGCCTCTGCATGGATCCAAAATGGCAGTGATTAACCCTGCAGGGTGTGAGGGGGGGGACACTTTAATCCCTGTGGGCCGGGCGGCCATGTTGACGCCTCTCCCTTCTCTGAGTCATGGGGGGACCCACCCACTGCTCACAAAGCCATGCTCTCTTCTCCTCGACCATGACGCCACAGTTATGAGCCCTCTGTTCTACGACCCAGAGACAACACACACACACACACACACTCACACACACTAAATCAATTACAGTTCTGTGGTTTTAACCCGACTCCAAAGTTCAGTAAATTTTGTTTATTTATTTTTTCTCCTCCTGTCTCAGCTGCTTAGATACTATACATAATGAGAGTGGAAACACATCTCTTCTGTCAGACGCCTGAACATACACAGTACTGTAAACTAACAAAGACTTGGCTTTGGTGAGATTATATCTTATTTTTGTACTATGTTTTACTGTTAGACTTGTTAATTATTAACCTGTTTTGTACTAAGATTATAATATGTCATACCAAGCCATCATTTCATTTTTTGTTTGAGTAATGAGCATTTTTTTTCACATGACTGAAATCTAAATGTAAAATAAAAAACACAAGAATAGATTATTGTTATTAGTACTACTATGTGTAGTAGTATTGTTGTTCTATAGCTGTTAATTATGGAAAGAAGTTCAAAATATTCTCAATGCTTTTTTCCTGCGAGCATTAAATATGAGAAAAGAGCTCTACAGTCATATTCCTATGCAAACTTAAGTGATAAGCTAAAGAGCGCCTGATGACAGTCTAATTAAATAAGCCTTTCAGTGCTCTCGGTGGAGCAGTGGAATGTGTGAAAAAGTACCGCTGGTTCGAGAGGAGGGAGATCCAGGGAGGGAGAAAAGCTGTCCAAGCAATCCCAACATCCCAACAGACAGTTTTACACCACCTCAACACCCAGTCGCATGAAATACGGTGATACCTGCTCCATGTGTCCACACCAACATAGAATATGTACATATAGTGTATGTATGTGGGACACGCAAATACGCACCTTATGTTACCTTTACTAATAGCAACAGTGTCCCTTTGACACCCCTCCACTTCCCCAACCCTCGATGCACACATACACACATCGCACATACACAAAGACCTGCACACACACGCGCGCACACACACATCTCAGTCAGAGCTGCCAGATGAGTAGTGAATTAATTTGTGTGAGCCACTCCAACATTAGGAAGGTGTGTTGAAAGGTGTCTGCTCATGTTTCAAATTAAACGCGCTGCTGGTCAGCATTAGCACCTCGCCACCCGTCTGCAACTGACACTTAGGGGGCTGGGGGGATGGGAGGAAGGAGGGGAGCCCATCCGCCGTTCACACTGGAATAATTAGAACATGTCAGGAAGAATTAATTTCCTCATTTTTCAAAAGGATACACAGAAATTACCATGTTATTATATGACAGGGTCCCTGGGAGGATTGGATTAAATTTGATTTCTTGCGCAGCCCACACAACAAATTAAAGTCATAAATAAGATGGAAAGAAGCGGGGCACAGAGCATATGTTTATGGCAATGAGTGAAGCCAGGGGACCAGAAACAACTATCTTCATTTCATTTTATTTAAATCAGGCCGACACCGTGTGTCTGAATGACAGCAGTTGCTAATGGGTCGAGATTAACACAGAGATCCAGATAAAAAGTAATGGGACGTACAGTGTATACACTACTGCCTGTTATTTGGCAAAAGATGATGAGTTATGACAGGGAATTGCTTGATTCAGGCCTGACAAACCAACTTAAAGATGAGATTAATCTACTTTTTACAGCGTCCACTGACAAAGCTGTTTTCTAACCACATGTGCAGTATTTAAGGCTGTCTAATATGCCCCAATCTTAAAAAAAAAAACAAAAAAAAAACAATACTACCCACCATCTCTCTTCCTGAGGCTTGTTAGGTTACTGTTACAATTTAATACTGACTTGCCTGGTAAGAGTTTTTCAACTCTTTTAAAATGGGCTGTCATTAGAGCCTAGCACTCCCCTGGGCACCACAAACTTTAAATAATTTGCGAATCAATTAACTGGCTACTCTCAACGCAACAGGGATTTCACACTCCAGGGTCGTGGTGCATTATCAGTTGGAGACGATTCATGGCGTTTTGGGAGAAAAGTTCATGGTTGAAATCATTAATTCATTTTACCGGACTTTTAGTTATGCATTACTTTCTACAGCTGGGGTAGCAAGAAAATTAATGGCATGTTCTTTAGTCCTGTTTTCTGCCGTATAGAGCTATTAGGTGAAACTCTGCCGTACAATACAGAAGAACATTCCACACGAAGCAGGGCAGCAGCCAAATCTATATTAGACTTATACTCTTCAGAAGATGAAATGAAGATGTTCAACTTATGATAATAACAATGATAAATTAGGAGCCATTTCTTTTTCATGTGATTTCAAATAGAACATATTAAATGATCTAGAAAATAAATCTGTATCAATTCCTAAAATAAAATTTACTTTAAAATGAAATCAATCATGAGTGAAATATTAAGCAAAATCTGATTTAGCAACAAAGTTTAGGAAGGAAACAGTTCACTTTTTCTTTTTTTTTCTTTTTTTTTTTTTTTACATGCTTGCCAGGTAGTGATGTGCAACCATTTGTTTCCTGAATTCACACTGGGATGCGCTGAAGTAATTGAGGCTGATGAAATTAAAATCTTTGTTAGACTGTCTTTGTCGAGCAGTCTCTCATCGCCAACATATTGACCATAATAAGTGCAAGGTCAGTGCACTGAAGAGGTCCATTTGATAAATAATAGATGAAGAATAACTATTCAAAGGTTATTAATTTTCATTTCATGGTGAAGTGGTGTTTATTTAATTTCTGAGAAAATGGCTGCCCCACATCTTTCAGTCGTGCCATATGTAGAGGGCTGTGAGCTATGAGACTGCTGCATATTAGATAAATGGCATATACTACCAAACAGTCGGTATGGACTATTCAGATGATCCATCATGGTCTTCGGTGTTTCCAAATGAAACTGCATGAGCGTAATTGAACTTGTTCTTTAAGTACTGGAGTCAAAACTATCAACTTCTTGACATGTTTTATTAATTAAACCTGACGATTAAAGCTGCAAATAGTCGGACTGCTTGAGGATATCACAATTTACTTAAGTAACATGATTGATTGCTTTGACAAATACCGACAGGTCCTGAATACCTTGACAAAGTATTTTCAGATGTACCGGCAACGACTTTTCTTACTTTAACAATTTTACACAACATTTGTGTGTGTCACAGCTTGTCTGCAAACGCCTAAAGATTTTCACTTGTTTTTCGTTTTCATCAGCTTTCACTGCAAACACAGCAACAGTAATACACAGCACAGACTTGGTGCTGGTAGGCAGGCGCATGTTCATGGAGGCACAAGTGGGTGTTTGACATGAAATAGCATAATTAAACAATGGTAAATGGCCATGAACTTTTGATTCAGGAAAACATTTTTCAGCTGCTATTGAAGCGCTTCTAAATCGCATTAATATGACTCTCATCATACTGTATCTCCAACTGACATTTGGAAGAAAAGAATAATATCTACTAAGTTCCCCGCCTTTATTTGCTTAATATCTTAGATACATTTTTATTAGAAAACCTGCATGAGCAGCAGCTGAGCAAAGACTGTTAAAGTAATATAAAATTGATGCAGAGATGACTGTGAGATTCTCTATTTCTAAAGCAAAATATTGTATTTTATAGCAGACGTCTTAGTCCATGGCCCTGAAATTTCTTAGATCAAGTCTTTTAAAGTGAAATATTTTAACCAGAGTCAATGAGCCTAGCTCTGTGATCCTGGCTTTTGTGTCATGATACTGCCAAGTACGGCATAGGCTGTTGCATTAATAAAACTATACAAACCACTGAAGCGGTCTCAGGTCTTTTGTAAAGAATGACAATCATGCTAAGACTAGATCTGGAATGTTTCCAAAAAGAGTTAAAATCACTGTTAATGTGCAACAAAAATGTCATTGACCAATGTTAAGCACACTTCAAATATTGTATAAAAATGTAGTTATTGCTTTTTTTCTTGCTTGTTTCTTTCTTTTAATAGAGAACTTAATTTTATTTTGCAATATGAAGCATATTTGGTGAACAATACTTGTCTCCCTGCTTTAAATGCTTATTTCAGCTAATGGCATTTTTGGTTAGAAAATAAATAAATGTGGCTTTGACATTTTTTTTCTTTTTTTTTTTTTTTCTTTTTTCATGTGAGGCTTCCTGCACACATCAAGGTGCTTGGTGATAATTTTGACACTGAAATAGCAACTCCCTAACAACAAACTGGGTTGCAACACACAAAATGAAAAAGAAATAATGCATGATTATGAGAAATCCAATATGGCAACATGTAATCACTACAGGAAAATAAGTTGGCAAATCTGGTGTCTAAAAGGTCTGTCAGTAACTATGTCCCTGTATAACTGTCTAATTGTGCATACATTGTGTGCCTACCCAATTGTCCACTTCATTTGATGCAGGTGTTCAGTGTGGGTGAAGACAGCAGGGGTGTATGAGACATGTGGCAAGACAGAAACAGCTGAAAGGGCAAATTGATACTTACAAAAACTGAAAGACTCAATCCCCAGCTTCCAGCGATCACTGGTAGGTTGATTGTGAATTCATGAAAATGACCTGAAATATAGCCAAAAACAAGACAGAAGAGGCTAGTTTAATTTCATTCGCAGTGAATACATTTATTTTTATGTCATTAATGAGTGTTAATGTTTTGTAGCAGAAGTCCCACTGAATTGGAGACACGGCTGTAATCACCGCGGTAGTTGAATAACCATATTTACCTCTATCAGAGCAAACAGACAAGAGGAAGGGAATCAGGGCCATATGACTGTTGGCTGAGGGTCATAGTCTCCACAGCTGAGTTAAAACAGCTTTGTTAGTGTCTGACCTCCAGTACTCGCAGCTGTCACCAATGGGAATAAGTCCTAGACAATGTTTAAAATCTACTTCTCTGCTACCTCATTAATCTGTCTTCCATTTAGTGGATTCCACAATAAACAGCTTTCATACAAAGTCGTTTTATTTAATTTTGCTTTCTTTTTTCAAGGGCTGCCTTCTAATGATTTATTTTGGGGCCATGCTCTGCTAGTTTCAGCGTGTTCCTTGAAGTGCTGTAACTTAAGAGCTTT
>JAPTMW010000018.1:37473702-37486005 GCA_029822955.1 Ostorhinchus angustatus | reverse complement strand
AATAAGAAAATATTATATATTATTCAGTGTTCTATTGTTCAGTACAGAAAGTGTTATTTTATCCAGTACAGCGATATCATTTGTTCCTACAGTGAAATTCAGTTTTTGCTGAAAAGCAAAATAAAAATATAATTTTGGGAGAAAAAAACTGTTCTCTTTACACATAAAACATACCAAAACGAACCAAAACTGTGGTACAGAGTGGGCTGTGGGCTCCCTGTACCGCTGCACCCCTCATAATTACATAACTTATCCAGTTTCTTTGTATGACATCAAATATGTAGTAAGATTTCAGGGACATGGCATTCCTACCTTGATGTTTCAAAGTAAAGCCTAAACAAATTATAACCAAGACTGGCCTCTGTCCTACCTGAGATAGATGGGTACAGATATGACCGGGGGAGCTGGACCTTGTGCTATCCTGTGCAGGTGCTGTTTCATCCAGGGGTCTGACTGTGCGTCTGTCTGAAGGAGTGTGTGGACGACGAGGGGATAAAGGTTTGAAGGTCGAGGGGACTGACGGTGGGACTTCACAGGGTGACGGAGGCACAGAGATGGAGCGCGGCATCTCCACGGTAACTCTAAAAGATGAGGAGTCTGTGAAGTTGGGGCCGCTGTAGATGGGGGCTGTGGGGCTGCCGTGACGGAACTGCTGCCGCTGCTGCCACTCGTACAGCTGCCACACCATTCCCTCCTTGGTGGCCATGCGCTCATCAGTAGACATACGGAAGTGGCTGAGCCGATCGTGGGCGTACTTGTAGTCACTGGGCAGGTTGCATGTTGCTGGGGGAGAACTGCTGCCTGATGGGAGACGGGGAGACTTTGGCAACGACTGATAGGTGGCGTCCATTGTGTTGGCTTTTGGCTTCAAAGGAGGAGTCCTTCGAGGCAGGTTGTATTCAGTAGATCCAGCACTGAGACATAAAGAAACATGTCAATATTTTACTATCATCAAGTAGTGAATAATCAAACAAAAAAGAAAACTATCAGGTGACAATTAGGATGCAATGCTTCAAAATGACCACTAGAGGGAGACATTTATCAAGGGTTTTTAATTTCCACTGTAGATCAACACTGACCTCTTGTGTGGGTCTCCTTTTTGTACTTTCACCCACTGCTCCACCTGAGCCAGTGTATTCTTCCTCTGCACATGTTTCTCAGGTTCTGCCCGTGAAACAAAGCCCCTTTGGTAGACGACATTTCCGTTCTGTTCTGGAGGCAGAGTCACCTGGACTACAGTCGGCTGGCCGTTCTTATGTGTGGCACCGTCCACAGAATCTGGAGAAAGTCTCTCTGTCCTTTCTTCCGTTCCCGACTGGCTCGGTCTCCCGTGGACCTCCACCCCATACCTCACCTCATCACCATGAGCCAACCGGATACCGTTATCCTGAGGTTCTTCTCTGTCTGTCCTGTGATGACTTTCTGACTGAGATAAGTTCTGGGGGATGTGGACGTGATTCGTCTGTGGAACTGCCTGCTGGGCAACCTTCTCTGGCTTCTCCACCTCTCTGTGAAAAAAAGGTGATGGATCAGTTTTATATTACCCATGGCTAGTCATTGTTTGAATAAACACAGCCTGGCCAAGAACATCCCCACCTGAATTTAACTCAGTAGGTAAGAGTCTTCCACTAGATAATTACTGCAAAGAGTAACATGTTGCAGCTGGAAACAAGTTCCTTAACCTAAATTGATGCAGTGAGGAGCTTCTCGTGTTTTAAACAACTAGTAATTTACTAAAGGTTGGACAAGTCCAGCTTTAATTGGACTCTTGGACTTATGAAAGAGTGGTTCAGGGAGCATGAGACTACCAAGTCCAGACCTGAACCCTATTGAGAAGCACTGGCATGTTCTGGAGAAGACTGGATAAAATGGTCCAACTCTCCATCATCAGTACAAGACCTTAGCCAAAAATTTGTCCAACTAAAGAGGGAAATCAATTTTATGAGTTTTATTTTGACATTGCACGGGCATTGTGTAGCATAAATAATGCCAGGGCAAATGTTTCCTATAGTTATAGCCAAAAACAGTCCAATAAAATACAATGTTTTTGGCCAGGCAGAGAATACTGAAGTGTAACAGCACCTCAGTGAGCACTTACTACACAACTAAACCAATTTATTAACTACTAATTACTTTTATGTAAACATTAAGATGAAATATGGCACAGTTGGAAACTAGGAACTAAACAGCATTCAACTACAGCCATTCAATTAAACTGAACTCGACCTTGCAGTGGAACTTCACTGAACAGAAATAGCACATTGTCTTACGGGGGTCATAGAGGATTTGCTTTTAGTTAATTAATGACCCAATTTACATTTCAAGAGAGAAAAGATTTTACATTTTAAATTCTCAAGCAACCCCTGATGATTGCACAAACTGAATACATTTAGTGATGATACTTTGGAAATTTAATAATAGAATAACATTTAGAATTAAAAAGAACATTTTAATCGAGTGAGGAACCTTCTATTTTTTTATTCCAGTTTAGTTCATCTCACACAGAATTTTAATACTAATAATTTTAATAAAGACAATTAACAATACATGTTTGGGACTGCACTAAGATCATGTGAGAATTGAACATCTCAGCAGCACTGCGTTACATTGGCCTTTAGGTGGCATTATTGTACCTAGTATCAATCTACTCAGTACATCCAGCACTTCTAAGACAGAAGTTTGTATTGAATATACTATAATCTGTATTGCAGACAAAACTTTCTTATGAGATGCTTGTGCTCAGTTGGTAATGAGCTGCATTAACACAATTTCAGTACAAGCCCAGATGAAGTAAACACATATAAAGCTGCAGACATCTTTGTGCTCCAGGGCAGATAGGCAGGGCTGGACCTGCTGTGGGAGACTGTGCACGTGTTCAAAATAATTCCAATGAAGGCAAGAAAAGTGCAAAACTGTGAATTTTCAGTTACGGTACTGACAAAAAGAGAAGTTTAGCATCTACTGCACTGTCACGAATGGACAGACACTTTGAATTAAAAGACTACACACTTTAAATGTATTAATGAAACTTAGTAATTGTACGGAAAAAAAACTTCCTTTTGTTGCATCTCTTTGAGATATTTCCGTCGGAGTGCTGTGTTTTATCTGAGGTGAAATGTTGGTTCAAGCAGAGGCTCGACCAAACGTAAATTCTACTCTGTCGAGTGAGACCAACCTCTTTATGGTGTGACTCTGCTGCATCAGCGCAGCCTGGTTCATGGCCCGGATCCAGCCATTCATGTCCTCCTGTGTGTCCGCACTAAAGAAATATGTCCGCATCCCGCAGTGTTCTGCCTGTGAGCCAATCACAGAGTTCTTATTGTAAATGTAGGAGCGCATTCCTGTATGGCTCGCCTATTGGAGAGAGGGACATCAAGAGAAAGAGGGGATGCATAAGAGAACTTGACGGGAAAAAGCTGCCAGTGAAGTTGAGTAAAAACACTTCTCTGCCTTGTGAGACTGACAGCTGTTAACTGTGAGGAAAAAGGCTGCAGCAGTACTTTCTGAAGAAAAAAAAGAGCGGAAACAAAATGTTAATAAACAAAGTAGAAGCATTGTTCTGTTTCTGGCAAGAGAGAGAGCATAGGTTTTATTTTGCAGCTGCTTTTCAAAAAAGCTTCAGCATCAATATGCACTGTTAAGAACACATATTTGCTCACAAATTAGACAGCAAACAACCATACAGTATCAAAAAAAAGCTATTATCTGATATTACTTCACTTCAGAATGGATGCACACAATCAGAGACAACACACACATATATTAGATTATGTATGATACTGTAATGTGGTGGAATAACACTATCCAAATGATGTTATGGATACCAAATCCTCCAAATGTGGAAAAAAAATCCAATGTAAAAAAGAAGCAACCTTAGAATAAATGTACTTCTGTGCACTACAGTGCAGGTGGAAAGCAGTCTGAGCTTTAGGTGTTAAGTTAACTTTGCTGTAAAAATAGAGCTCTTTAGATCTTGCATAATACTGCATGGTCACCGTATGTCAGTCATTAACTGTCTGTTTGAAAGAGACATTGCAAATTGTTTCTTACATTGTGAAGCAATGTAAAATTCACACATATACAGCAGGGAAAACACTAAGATGGAATTCCAAAAGAAATGCAATGCAGTCAGAGAAGAGTGTGGGAAAATATTACATCCTGTCTTCCCAACTCACCCTGATAAGTGATATGCAGCTAGACAAGACAAATACCAGATCACATACGTATTTACTGTAGAGGTTGTGCAGTGTCTGCAGACTGTCTTTATAAGCCACATTTAAAAGAACAATAAGCAAATTGGTGACAAATTTGGACATTCACACATTTACTTTGTGTTTCCTGTGCTTCACGAAACAGATTTAAAATAAAATTAAAGTAATTTTAAGTCTTTGTGGTTCAAGTGTTGAGTCTCAGGTTTGACTTCATGGTATCTATATTCCTACTGAGTGAACAGTTCAGACACTAAAGCCTTTTACTTGTTCTACTGCATTGTGGAGGATTTGGAGATTAGTCAACAGTAAGGTAAGAGTTTATGCTTGTAATAGCTGAACTGAATTTTTCAGTTCAGTCTACAATTTACATTTAGATTTGAATTTGAAATTTGCTGATTTACAGTTCCAAAACAAAGAGAACTTCATTTCATTGGTTGGTTGATAAATTTAGTTTTAAAAAAGCAAGTTTTTTTTTGGCAAACCTTTAAGCTAATTATGTGGTCTGGCATTATCCATGCTGCTGGAGTCATGTCTGTACGTCATCAGCTCTTAATGCACATTTAGAAATGTGCATTCAGCAGCTACTAGCATGATATGAAACATGAGGTGAGGATGGCAGTTCACCGATGAGGCTAAAGTAAAATCAAATACCTATTCATGCAAGACAGGAAGCCTGTGTGATTCAGGACAGCCACCTGCAGAGAACAGTACTCACTCCGCCCGCGCACACACACCAGGTCACAATGGGAGGCAATTGACCAACAGAGAATGAGAGAAACACAGTGAAATGAGCAAAAGTAAGAAAAGAGAAAACAGGAAGTTGCTGCAGACCATCGGTGACTCAATAAGAAAGTATATAAATGGCTTTGGTTGTGGTTTTTTTGGAAGTGGTCACAGAAGCGGGAATAGGTGACACAGGGCAATACTTGTGATATTACTGTACTATATCATCTGCAACAATAATTATCATAATACTGAGAATGAGTTTAGTGGTACAAACTATAGTACAAACAGTCCTGTACAGTGAGTCCTCTTTGGCTAACAGTTCTAGTTTGGTTTCATATCTGTTGCCGTTATGTTTAAAATGAAGCTCAGTTCTAAATCACATTAAAGCTAAACTACGTGTCTTTGCATTGGCAGTTGTGTCCTTGCTGTGGTGGTGCTTGATTGCTACATAAATACAGAGGAAACAGTGCCTCTGCATGTTACTAACCACCGGTACACAACACCACTAAGCAGTTGTCAAGCTCACTTAGCAGTAAAAATTTTCCACTGCACCTATAAGAGAATTAAATATCCTGCTCTTTAATTCATGATGGCTGATGGAGATCTAAGGGGAATGAAGATCTCTTAAACAGAAGGTGGTGCAGCAGAATACAGGCGCGTTTCACATAGCCTTACTTTCCCACAAGCTGTGGGAGGAGACACTGAAGCGATATTGAATAGGTTGAATGCATAATTAATATTCCCAGCAGCAATTATCATACAAAATCCATTGTATGCAATATGATCTTTAATACGCAACAGCAAATGTATACACATTCATTCACAGACATTTTCTCACACTCTCAGAGTCAGACACACACAGAATACAGGAGCAAAATACCAAAGTACAAAGGATTGGAAAGGAAAGGATTGCAGCAGAATGCCCTGCAGCTGCAGTGGTGCATCAAACATTCAGGCACTATTGTTCTTTGCAACAAGCCCTGTGTTTCCACAAAGGAGGAGCTGGGTAATGTACGCAGTGTTGCTGTAACTGAAAGAGATATATCCTTTAATGCCCTCTAGCAGAATTCAAAAGGAAAAAAAAGGAGAAAAAGACTGTCATGTATGTGGAAAAGTGGTAGTACTCTTTCAAGTACAAATCACATTCATGTTAACTCTGTCTGGTTGTCATGTGTCACTTAGGTTTTCACTGTACAAATAACCTGCCTCTGCCCACAATAGGTGAATGTAATCACACTGTCCTTGTTTGATTAGCCTGTGCATGTGCTAATACCAACAGATTATGTATTGAAAAGGAAAAATAAAACAGAATTCATCTTGTACTGTAACACCCATTAGGTCTGTGACCACAAATATGAGTATTTAAGGAGTTTTAAAGTTCAGTGTGTACGACTTGGGGAGATTAATGAAGGTCTGATTGCAGAAATGGCACATGATATTTCATTTCATGTATTTTATTTATCCAGGAAGCTCCTACTGAGATACAAGATCTCCTCTGCCAAAGAGTGCTGGTTAAAATGGCAGCAATCAACAATTTCAAACCAAATAGATCGCAATAGAAGAATAAAAGAGAAGTAAAAACAGTCAGAGAGATGCAAGTAGACCATAATATGATATCCATAATTCATACCCCTCTGCAGAGGTTATGCAGCAACATGTTTCTTTCGTAACAGTACAACAAATACCTTTAAATGTATTTAAAGAGGGAGTTTTTTCAGGGGAATTATTTTGTTACCTTGAAAGCGTATTTTCGGTTAATGTGGTCATCGGGCTCAATTGGTGCAATGACATAACTGGGTAGGGGGATGCTACCCAGCACGGTTTCCTCTCGACTGTCTGTGGAGTAAATACACAAACAGAGTATTAACAGTGACGTGCAAAAAAAACACAGCGTCTAATTCTGCCAAGATCTTTTACACTGTTTACAAGTGATGGCAGATTTATCAACAGCAGTAAAATTAGTGAGGCATAATTCATGGATAACTCTTGTCTGGACGAGGCCATGTTGCAGCATGTGGCTCAACGTGGCATGTGGCTTATTTATTATTTAGTATGATTAATGAAGAAGATGAGCTAGATGCTACAGCACGGCAACACAACCGCAGATTACATTCTATAATAAATACTGTAGTTAATAAGTAGGGAGAGGAAGGATGGAGAGCAGGAGACGTTACATGTCTAATTACAGTCTGTCATTAATCTAGAGCCGTCGCCTCAGAGGAGTTCAGCAGAGGATTCTATGTCGAATTCATCATCCAGAGTGGTCGTTTTTGTCAGTCCAACTAGGTGTACTTTTCACAGACTCACCTTTGTAATAAAACAAGCAGTAGTCTGACAAAACAAACCACTTCCGCTTCCACAGTCGCATTCCAGAGCTGTCCTGGAGTGAAGAGGGAAAGAATCACAACGTAAAAGTTTAAGCAAAGTTTAAGCACTAATGTTCCCGATGAGTCACAACTTCCATTATCAAACAACCAAAGCAGGACCAAAGAGCCTCTGCTCACCTGTTTATAGAGCCAGCCTCTTACCACCACCGGGATGTTGAGATTTCTTTTAATAGCATGATCCCTCTTTCCAAAACTGTGTACTTTCCCGGGACCTCTGAAACCCTACAGGAAAAGGGAAATGCAAAACTCTTCACTGCATTTATGTGGAGACGCTCTTGAAATGCATTATGACATTTTGTACAACACTGCAAAGTGGGGAGTAAAAGGTCCTAAATTACTGCAAAACTATTTTCCCAAACATCTAAATTACTTTCTTTCCTGGCTCTTCTTTTTATACCGATAAGAGATATAATATATATCAGCTGGTTATTCTTGTGGATGTGTCCCTATGTTTAAAAATAGGTGCACTGTCAGACAAGGTCATCTCAGACTGCATAGACTCTGAAAACTAAATTATACCTTTTCTCTCAGGTGCTTTCCAGCAGCAAATTATTAAACTGTCTGGCTGATATGTGGGCTGCAGGGCCACAAATATTCTGTTGAACAGGCAACAACACAAACTGTAGCTTCCTTATACAGAAAAAATAGTTAAAGTTAATAACTTGATATAATGTGATTTAACATCCCGATATAAAAAAAACACATGAGATGCAAAAGGATTGCAAAGGTTAGAATGGTTCAGCTACACAAAACAGTCATTAAATAAGCAAACAAATTACTTAAAACAACTTTAATTCTAGTAAAATATATTGTATTGTAAGAGTTGTGAGCATTAATAGTCTTCTATAGAGGACCATAATCTGTTAGGAAGCTTAAACAGAAAGCTTTGGTCAGTTCAAACAAATAAATAACAAAACATATTTTTTTTGTTTTGTTTTTTTTTTCCACTATAATCAAACTAATAAGATGAGAAAAATATATTTAAAATACACAGCGCTGGTTCTCACCTTTGACCCTGTGGTGGAATCCACTGCCGTTGAGGTCACAGGCTTGGTGGTCTCTGCGACCATGTTGGGGGATCTGTGATTGGCCACTGACTTGGACATGCGGGATTCAAGCCTGAGATGAAAAAAAAAAATAAAATAAACACAACTGTATATAAAAAGTTCACTTAGTGCATGATGAGCAGTTTGGATAGTGATTTTCCTTCCTTCAGAATTCCTCTGAAAAAGTGTCGACATGCAGTGAAACACATCAGGGCTTGGTGCTGAGCTTTCAGATGTAAAGGATATGACTATTTCCTGAAGCTGCCATGTGACCTGTGACAGCCAATGGTGTTCTAGTGGACGTGTTAACTGTGGATGGTTTTTGTTCCAAACACTCCTGTGATACTCTGTCTGATACTCACCCCGGGGCACGCGTCTCATACACACCCGCATAACAAGTCAGACAAACAAAAAAAGAACATAAGATTCATGTTAAAGCCATACACACATACAGAAATACTGCCTTTGGCCAGCGCACAAATCTACATCCAACCTCATCATATTGTTATCAGTGACAGGCAATGAGAGGCATAGTAATGTAAAATAGGGTTATTACTGTCCATATTGTAAAAATGTTCAAATTTTTGGCTGTCTATTTTGTGGAGGGACAGTGCATTGTGTTTAGTGTATTGTCAAAATCTAATCTACCCATTACAGTACAATCACAGGCATAAACCTGTATTGTAATGGCTTTCATAGACAGAAAAAACATAATTCTGAATAATGTAAGACTAGAGCTTTATCCCAGAAACTTAGGAATGTGTATTCTAACAGATCAAACCAGCAGTCCCCAGCATCCAGATTATTATTGAAGTCAGAGCCACCAGTAGCTAACGGTGATTTACTGGTTGTAATAATTCCTTCTTTTCATCGTGTTACATCATGTCTTTTCAACGAGTTGCATCATAACCTCTAAACAGAAAACTTGGTTACTTGAAGGTCTTAACCTGAAGAATAGAGCAAAACAGGCAGCCTAGTTAAGAAGTCTGGTCCAAAACCAGTAGCAGCACTGATGAAATATGGATGCTTGAAGTAGAGGGGGTATAAATAAATCCAGTGGTAGGGGGTACCCTGTACATGGAGTGACATAATAAATATATGGCAGCTAGAAAACATATTGAATAGAAAATTGTCCTACGTTGCAAAAACAGATGCAACATAGAAAAAAAAAAAAATCAAAACAGAAAAGTGGAGATGATAATCATCTGGTGGGTTTGACATGTTGTCATTTTTAGTCCATGCTGATTCAGTAAAACATCTGGTTCCTGTGTGTATTTTTCCTGTACAAATTTGCTCAGCATCACTTCAAAGATACTCTGCTGGGTTGAAATCTGCAGACCGTGCAGACCACTGCATGAAAATGAAGTCACAGTTGGAACTGTGGAAACATCTTCATCTAAAGGAACTGGCTGCTTCCATTAATAAGCACAGCATGCCTATGGCTTCTCTTTTTACAAAATGAAGCAAAGGAAAGGAGGGGAACTTGGTCAGAAATCAATCACCCAGTACAGTTGACATGCCGTTGTCCTATTCTTGGCAGGAACACTTCCTGACAGAGTGAGCGCTTACAATAGTAAACTATGTGTGACCTGTCAGATCCTTGCGTGGGGTCACGAAGGGTTTAAAAGAACAAACTCTGACTTGCTTTGGGTGCAACACTTTACTGAGACTAACTAAGAACAGATCAGCTCTAAATGTGTGCCATAGACCAAAACAAAAATGCTGGTAGAACAAGGGGAGAACAAAACATGGAGTGTGTGCATTGTGCTCCACAGTCTGGAGTGGAGCCAGTGTTTTTACAGGATGTTTCGGTCCTATCAAGAGGACTGTGCTGTTTTATGTGAAGCTTTCATACTGTTTACCACCACTGTCATTGGAACAGTTCCCCAGGAGATTTGTTGTGGCATGTGGTGGAGAGGAGTGATATTTCACATCACACACTGTGTAAAGGGGAAAGACACTAAGCTCTATCCCTCCTGACTTCTTTTGCTGTGATGGAAATGAGGGCATATTCGACACGTTTAATCCTTTCAGGGAACGGGTGCACACAAGGATGGTTGACGAATTGATCATTGTGCAATAATCAATAATTAAGTCAAAGCCTTCAGGCCTGCAAAGGATAGGAGGATCGACATGTGCATGGGGAGCAGGCTCCTGAAGATCTTTTTCCAGTTAAGTCCTGATCTGATGCTGGTCTTCTGGGACTGATGTTCTCCTTTACTGAGTCAGTGATTCATAAGAGGAGCCTATGGTACTTCTTACTCATTCATCAGCTCTAACCTAAGAATACTGTTGAGGCAAATGTTTGAAGAAATAATTCAGGAAGATTAATTTTTCAACTTTAATTGAACAGCTTCTTTAATGCAAAATGCAAATACGAGAGTTCTTGAAACATGACACAAAGCAAAACTGTCATACACAAGTTTTAAAACTGCAACCTTCACAGGATTTTTTGAAGATATAGTAAAGGCAAAGCAAATTTATCTTTCAGTACATATTTGTCCTGGCAACTCAGCAAAACTCTTTCAATTTTTTGTTGCCCTGCCTCTCTTGGCCGGCAACCAAGAGGTGACTGCTGCAGTTCAGCATTTATTAACGCAGTCTCTGAAGCATGTAAGGAATACATTAGTATTCATTTACTATTAAGAAGTAGGACAGAGTGTAATATGCTTACTCTATTCAAGTGGGTTTCTTAACCTTTTTTGTTTGCTATATGACATCTTGTCATGTCATACTGACAGAGGCATAAAACAGATGCCAGTCGGGTGTAACAAGCTTATACAGACCTTTCAAAGTGACACTGGTGTTCTCTTTTTCTTGGAAATACGGATCTAAAACCACCTTAATTTTTAAGCCTCTTGATATTATGTAAATCTGTGGCTCAACAGAAGTAAATGAGGGAAAGTTACAGTGGGAGTTGCAGATGAATCACAATCAAATCTGCATTGCGTTCACAAATCAGACTTTAATCACCAACAATGTGGAGGACACGTGCTTGTCTGTGGATCCGCTTCTGTCTGTGGAGGAATCTGGGCTACACGAGTGATCGTGTTACAGCAGCTGGCTTAAATATGATCAAACACCTGCTCCCTTTTATTGTGCTCTAAACCTGCCATGCAGCTTTGACGGATTTGCAGGATGAGGTGCAACAACAGTAAAGCCAGTCATGACGTAGTGACAATATATGGTGCAAGTACATGACAATACTGTAATGCAGTCAGTCTTGTAGCATGATTCTGAAATGGATGGATTTTAACATTTTGTGGAAAGAAATTGATATGCAAGATAAAGAAGGGATGGTTTTTACATTTAAGTACATGTTTGAGTAAAATAAACATTCTGGTTTAAAATTACTTTAAAAAAAAAAGATTATAAAAATGGAATAACCTTGTAATTCCCAAGTTTTTTTGTGCAGAAAATCTTAGTCGGTCAAAAATTCTTAAGAACTTTTATTTGTCAGTATACGTGTTATATGTAGACTCAACACACACTGATATTGAACCTGTGCTTTAACACATCACTAGCTGAACATGCAGGAACCCACCACACTGCAGACTAGGAGGCCAGGCACCTAGCAAGCAAATGGGGGGTTATATGCCTTGCTCAAGGGCACGTGAGTCAACAATTTCTCTGCCATTTGGGGTCACACAAGCCGATTCTCCAACCTTCTATGCCAGAGCAAAACAAAATAAGATAAATTCATATTAATTTTAAGCAGCAAAGTAATAATATTTCTTTTTTTGGAATAACTTTGATTTTCATTTTCGTGCCACTGCTGCCGCAAAAATGTACGCTCGACTGTGTTTGACAGATTATTAGCCTCCATGTTCCTCCTCCTCACATTCCAGAGGTTTTCCACGAGGACGTTTAAACAGTCTTTTCATTTCGTCCAAGAGTTTTAAGTCAAAATGCGTCGATGTAAGAGTTAATTTT
>JAPTMW010000018.1:37404340-37423675 GCA_029822955.1 Ostorhinchus angustatus | reverse complement strand
GTTGCGTGTGCATCCCCCGCCCTGCCCCCCCCCCCGCACCGGGGGGATTCAATAATGGTCGGGGGCCATGTACAGTAAACAAACATGGTAAATGAACTGAACTTATATTGGTGAAGGTGCATTTTATGCACCTTCATGGTGCCCAAAGCACTTTACAATTCCTCACATTCACACACACCAGTAGGCAGCTGCTGCCATGCAAGGCGCTGCCAGACCCTACTGGGAGCAACTTAGGGTTCAGTGTCTTGCCCAACGACACTTTGACATGTGGACAGTAGGAACCAGGATTCAAACCACTGACCCTTTGGTCATTGGATGACCCGCTCTACCAACTGAGCCACAGCTGGTGTGGCCATCCGTCCCAGCCTCCTGGTCCAGATCTGAGGATGATTGGAGAGATGGGGTTGTCTCTCATAAAAGTGTAGATAACTGTAAAGAAAATAGAGACCCCCTGCTGAAGCACGTTCTCGCAAAGAAATCAAAGGGAACAACATAAAACGGAGATGCCAAATCTGGGCCAAACACACCTTGTTCTGCTGTTGAGGGGTCGAACAAAGTCTCCAAATGCATGTTGACATGTTGCCTAGTTTGTATTTCCTAGAACAATACAAACACAAAAATGTACAATATGCAGCTAGGTCTAAATATGAGAGATAAGGCAAAATAAATCTACATCCCACACACCTCAGATACTTGGAGCATATTAGACCTTGCTATTTCCAACCATGACCACCATCTACACCTATACTAATATAAAAATATTTGAAATTAGTTTTTAAAATATATGTTAAATATAGTCTCACCTTCAACCATAGGTTTAAAAATCTCATGAATGTTGTTCACACACACGTGTGTTCATTCGTGCCCAACACCAGATCTTTAGGCAAAATGAGTTTGGCTTCCTTGTGGGGATACTCGAGCAGGAGCAAAGGCCTCCAGCCAACTGCGTGTAGCTTCTCTATCTGAAAAAACTAAAATAAAAAAATCATTAAAAACAATTACAAGTGCTTTGGAGTGGTGTGTATGGATCTTTGTGTGCATATCACAAAGCTGGGAAACAAATGCAGGTCAAAGTGAAATTCTTAAGATCAAAGTAGACTGTACTCAATTGACAAATCACAAGAGAAGACAGTACATTGACAAAACCCGATGACAGAGCAGTGAACAAAGGAAACACAAGGACACAAATACAAAATCTGTATGTGAACAAGAACCATACATTCTTTCAGTTATGCCTGCTAGTCTTCAGTTGTGGTCTGCATTAGTTAATAATTGTCTTATTCTTGTCATTCTCAACATTTAAACCTGCCATTATTATAATTTCTGAAACCTTATCTTTACATTTTCTTTTAAACTCAGTGATAAATACATCCTTGTAAATGATAACTGGAGATTTTTTTTCTACTTTTCTTACTGTCAGCAAATAATAACCGACTAATAGCAATTAACTCATCTTCCAAACAGTGTTATTAATGTATTTGTAACCTGATGGAGGGGATTTAACTGTGTTACAGAGCTCCACTTGTGTCTGAGACTCATGGGGCTGCTATCTGTTGGGAAATCTTGACTTTGGAGATAACTGTGCAAGATTAAACACTGAAACATGGCTATATCATGTTGTTTATTATGAACACAACTCATAACCATGTACAGTACAGGCCAGTATTATATTTACCCAGTGCAGATCTGCTGGTAATGACTTGCCCATGATGAGTTGTTTTTTTTATTTTTTTATTTTTATTTTTTAACACAAGCTGACTGTGTTTAAGCTGTAGGTCATGAGAAAGGAGCAAAAGAACATTTATGGAAAACCAGCCTGAATACTCTACCCAGGAATCCCAGACAGTTAATGGGCTTGCTTAGAAATGGATTAACATAAAAACAACAACAAAAACAGTTGCCAGCACATAGCTGACTCCAACTCAAATATAACAGAAGTCCATAATGTGTCTATTAGTGGTGGTGGTACTAGTATTGACTTATTTGTGAATTGGGTTTTCTAAAGTTACAGCAGGCTGTTAGCCATAACATTTTGGAGTTAAATGTAATGTTTAATGGTTAGTAGCTGAGCATTTTCTAATATTTTGAACTGATTTTGAGACATGTTCATGTTTGATTTAAGTTACATAATTTGCTTTTTCTTTTTTCATTTTTTGCTGTTGTTGTTGTAATGAGTAGCATGAACAGTTCAACATATGCTGACTGAACATGATTGAATTGATTAAGTTCTCAAATACTGATTTTATGCATGCAGTAAAACCTTTAATATGATACATGGCCCTTATTAATTTTCATGCTATAATGTACATGTTATCAATCCTGGACTTGATGTTTGCAAAAGTCTCCACCTCTTTTAAGTAGGCAAGAAGGTAAGAGCCTCCTACTGGATAATTACTGCTGTGATGTGTAGAAATATAAGCATAATTTATTCTGTTCTAAAGTAATGGACTCATCACGGTGAGAAGAGATCATCAAGAGAGACATAATTTTCACCTAATTTAGATTTTGACCTCTGTTTCCCCAAATGAAAAAAAATACTAAATGGAATTTTAATTAACTCTTGCTGTTTACATGCAGTTATATATGTGTATTATAATTTAAATTACTTTTAATATGTGATTCGGCAAACAATTTTATAAGGATGTTTTAAAAACTATGGAAAAAACTACTCTTTTTTTTTTTTTTTTTTTTTTTTTTTAATAAAACTCTTTCTATCCACAGATCCTGCGTAAGTCCTGATATTAATTTAATATTATGGATTCGGTGTAAAACAATAAGGACCCGCCCACCTGCTCTACCGTCAGCTCGCCACGTACGATTCAGTGCAACGCAACATGCTAATCAATTTGATGGACAGCTCAATTGACCACTGCAATTTGAGACTAGCGTGCGGACAACCTACCGTGCTGACTAGCGAGTTAGCTGCAGGCACAACTCCGTCTGAGAGACAGCAGCGTAAGAGAAGCGGAGCGGGTGAGGCTCAGGATTCACATTAAAGTGAGTAAACAAGTGTGATATATTTAGAAATGCCTCTAATCTGACGTTTTTTTGTCATTAATATGTAACGCTAACTGCGCTTTTCAGAGTGACACTTGATTTTTCCCTTCTGTTTATTATTAGCCAAATCTCTGTGTCTAAGCTAACACCCAGAGCTTCCTCTGGATATTATTAGCTAGTTAATCATGTACAGCCCATGCAGCGTAAAGACCTGTCTGAGGAGCAAAAGAGGAAACTGGCCACACAGACGCCTTCCTCCCCACACATTTGACAGTTTGTCTCCACATGCCACGTAATGTAAACGCTATAATAATAAAGTGCTGTCTCGTTTGTTGTCCTCTTCTCCAGATGTGTCGGTGCCGGGCCTTAGTTACCAGCTGGGTTGTGCTTCTGGTCCAGCTGATGTGTATGGAGGCAGTACCCATCAGTATGGACAAGACAAAAGTCAAAGAGCCGGAAAAAGTTGAAACACCTCCGGCTAGTGTGGTAAGAAAACCACAGTGCTGAACATCTCAAGTCTGTAAATATAGTGTGGTGGTGTATTCATTAGTTATGCCTGTACATGGTGGTTAAGGATGACATCATCAGACATATTATTTTAGAAGCTAACAAAGTGAGACATGATATGTAATACAGTAGAGTTTAAGGGGATGAAAGGTATGGATTCATTATTGGTTATAAAATTAAAGAATCTGGGAAACACCTGACAACAACAAACAGGATCCTGCAAAGATTTATAAAGGGTGATTTACTCAGACTAAGCCAAAGGGATTTTAACCTTCAAAGGGACATTATATAGAAAAGTTATTCTACATTGGGATAGTGAAAAACATGTTATTCTGCCATTCTTCCCCACAGATGTGTGTACATTATGAAGCTGAGGATTTCATTATAACACAAAATTTGGGCTCTTTTTCCTCAGATAGATTGCTTGGACACAGTACAACTATTATGACGTAGAACTGTTTTTTTGTGCTTTTATTAATCAGTTAAATGTGGCCAGGTTTTATCAAACAGAAACAAAGGCTCTCTTTAATTCCTAGATTTGCATTTTTTGGTGGTTCATTCCATTATGTCTCATGTTGTAATTTGTCAGTCTAAAATAGATCTGTACAATTAACGTGTGTTGCAGTCAACAGCGATAAGTTGGCATGGTGATGGTGGAGTTGCAGCAGTTAATCGCTTGGTAATAATAGCTTTATCTGCCCAGATTGGGGCCTCTGATTTCTGATTCAGGCTGTTTCAGTATTGACATAATGACTTAACAGAGCTTAAACAAATATAATGTAAACTATATCTTACGGAGTAACTGTATCCAAATATAACTGATCTCTTAAGAAGTAATGAGACTCCAAGCAAACATTCAATCTTGCAGTCACTACCTCTTTTATAGTATACTCATCACACGTGGTGGTAATATTATATTCATACATAATATTGTATAACATTATAATAATAAAATACTATACAGTAACTTTAGCACTACTGAGCGTTGTGTTGAATATAGACTATTTGACTAAGATTAGATTTTTTTCCCTCCCCTTCTTAATTATATTACAGGACACTGGACTGCACTATGACCGCTACCTCAGGGAAGTCATTGATTTTCTGGAGAAAGATCAGCATTTCAGAGAAAAACTCCACAATACAGACATGGAAGACATAAAGGTATCCTATTTTTTGTTGTTCCAGTTCTCTCTCAGCAAAGCTTCCACTTAAGCAGCACAGAGTAAAGAGTTGTGTCTAAAATGTGGGCTGGTTTGATGATGTAGTAAATTTTTCAGGGAAATCATAGGTATTTCCAGGAACAAAATTTTCCTTATTCTCATGTACATTATAGCAAGGTAAACTGGCCAAAGAGTTGGACTTCGTCAGCCATCATGTCAGAACAAAACTGGATGAATTGAAGAGGCAGGAGGTAAACCGACTGCGGACCCTGATTAAAGCTAAGCAAGACCTAGAAGGAGGGAATGGTAAGTTGTGGTAAAACAGTATTGTCTAAAGAAGGTTAAAAGCTTAAAAATGAAATATGAGTTAGAAAAGAAGTCACATATCCACATAAGTTGTTGTTTGTTTGTGTCCACTCTTATTGTAGACATAGCAGTCGACCACCAGGCGCTCCTGAAGCAGTTTGAGTATCTGAACCACATGAACCCACATACATTTGAAGTGGAAGACCTGGATCGGCTCATCAAATCGGTACATTTCTGTAAATCTGGGAGGATAGAGGAGCTGTACATATTTACTATTACCTTCATTTATCTGTGAAGCTATAACTCAACTCAGATTTTCAGGAAGTGTGCCAATATTATTAAAAGTGAATTAAGTAGAATCATTGCACCTTAATGATGATAAATTGGATCAAGATAAATTTTCCATTTTCCATTTGCCATTAAAGGCCACTAAAGATCTGGAGAACTATGACAAAGAGAGACATGAGGAGTTCAAGAGGTATGAGATGATGAAAGAACACGATAGACGAGAACACCTGAAGACGCTTGGTGAGGAAGAGAGGAAGAAAGAAGAGGAGCATTATGAGGAGATGAGGAAAAAGCATGCTGACCACCCTAAAGTCAACCACCCAGTGAGTGAAAGTGACACAGATGAGCATTTTAATGCACCATGATTAGTTTCAAAAGCAGCCTGCATTCAGTCAGTTTTGCATCTTCCTGTGTATTCTCAGACACAGCCACAAACTGTAGCTCTGTGATTTGACTTGTGTGTTGCAGGGCAGTCAGAACCAACTGAAAGAAGTGTGGGAGGAAGCTGATGGCTTAGATCCAGAGGATTTTGACCCTAAGACGTTTTTCAACATTCATGGTAATCCTTCCCAATTTTAGACTGGAGGCATGATTTCCATTCAACCTGAGAGTCATTTTCTGCACTATTTAAAATCACTGATAGCTTAACTCTACTATGTGTTCACTGAAGCATTTTTTTTGTCCTTTACGGTGCAGATACCAATGGAGATGGCTTCTTTGATGAGCAGGAGCTGGAGGCATTGTTCACCAAAGAGGTAATGTTGCAGATTCTAATGATTTGTTTCATATCAATGAATAGTCATTTACACTGAAATTTTTTTTCTGTTTTTCAGCTGGAAAAAATTTATGACCCGTCCAATGAAGAGGATGATATGGTGGAGATGGAGGAGGAGAGGTTACGCATGAAAGAGCATGTTATGAATGAGGTACAGTAACATCACGGCTGATACAATCACATGTTAAGTATAATGATGTGCTATTTCAGTCACAACACTTTTATTACTGACCTTTAGGCCACTGTAATCTTTGTAAAAACACTTTTAAAAATAGTGGCTGCTGTCAAATCAAAGGAAGTGCAGCTAAGCAATCACATTTACATGTGAATTGTGTTTCTAAAGTCTAACTCATACAAAATCATTCAGTGAAACCAAGAGGTTTTATGTCACTGCATAGACTTAAACCAAACTGACAGAGTAAAAAATGGACTCATGGCCTCCATTTGCATGTCATCCAGCTTTACATATTCACATTAGCTGAGCCCTCATCTGTCATCCATTGCCCTGAAATTGCTGTCTTAAAATGTATGATCTGTCCTGTGAATAATGGTCTTTTCCCCATAGTCCTTTTAAGTTTAATGCCTGACCTACTGTATATATTGCACATGGTGCTATTCATATACAGTTCACTTTATTGTTATGGTGGCTCATCTATCATATCTCAGCCCCTGATTTTCATTTTACAGTATTTCACAGTTTATATCCCTATTTAAGTTTTTAGCTATGAATGTTTATCTGGATAATGTTGTCCTATATTCCTATATAATATACGATGTGAACCTCTTTTTTGTCTTACTTTTATTATATCTCTTCCCTTTTCTTCCTCAGGTGGATTCTAATAAAGACCGCCTTGTTTCTTTAGATGAGTTCCTGATCGCTACCAAGAAAAAAGAATTCCTGGAGCCTGACAGCTGGGAGGTAAAATCAGTAAATCAGACTTTACCACATTGACTTTAACCCTTAAACCAGTTTCATTTATTTTGAAAAGGTAGGACTGTGCTAAATTATCTGAACACCACTGTGTGTTGTCCAGACCCTGGATCAGAACCAGGCTTATACAGATGAGGAGATGCGGGAGTTTGAGGAACATCTTGCCCAACAAGAGCAGGACCTTAGCCAGAAAGCTGTAGACCTCCAGAAACAGAGAGATGAGCTGGAGAGACAACAGGAGCAGCTTAATGAACAGAAAAAAGAACTGCAACAGGTAAGGAAAGCAAGCACAGTATTTAAGAACTGTCATAAAATTAGAATAAAATAGATTTCTGTGCGGGCGTCTTATGAAAAGACACTAAAAAATAGTTTTGTCCTTGAGTTGAATCATTATATAACTGTATGAAAAATGAATGTAACCTATGTGTAGGGCTGTGCGATATGGAAAACAATCATATCACCACAATTTTTTTCATATCAGATGATATCTATATGTATCACAATATAAATCAAATCAGTATTTTTGTCAAGGTTAAATTTTCTATTACTCATAAGTTAGTTATGAAGACATCAGAAGGTTATTGTTGATTTATGATTTATTTTCTGTCAGAGGTTGAACATGTCAGATGCGCTGAAGAACATTATGCAACTGTTTCAGATAAATAAAACAGGTACATATATTTAAAACTGAACTAAAAGTCTGAGCAACAGGTAAAAGCTTTCAAGTTTTAAAAGAACACAAACAACACAGACCATCTTCCTGAGGGTGCGTTCCATAACTACTGTAACTGACGTAAACCAAAACTGAAACTTAACCTGCCCATACTGTGTGCGTTCTGCTTCAAAGTTTGTGTTGAAAGGCGAGTGTTTGCTTTCTTCACATAGGCTACAAGTATTTGTTCGGTACTCCTCTGTATTGTATTGAAGGCCCCAAACTGAAACTGTTGACACCCTACTGTTCAGTTACCCAGTCACCCAAGTTCTCAGACAGATTTTCTCCTGAGAAAACACTCATTACCTTCTGTTGCAGCCCAAATGTTGGCGTGTATGCTGCAGCTGCTCTTACCCCTATGCTGTGTTCATCAACCTAACTTAACGTGGCTCTAGCGTAATTGGTTCGGTGTGGCGCTATTTAATTCTCATTTGGCTGTTCTTAGGTCTGTCAAAATATGGATGAATGAATTCTATCATCTTATATTTCTATTGAGGAAAAGTTATATCGCAATATATATCGTTATCATTTTATCGCCCCAGCCCTACCGGTGTGTGATTATGTTGTACTTTTAACTGTTGTTATCTAATTTATTGTGTGAACTTGTCCATATTACTAAGATAATCATCAATAAAGAAAAATATACACAAAAACGTATTCTGTTTTCCAGGCAGTGGAGCATATGGAACGGTTGAAATCGCAGAAAGTGGAGCCCCCTCCGGAGGTTCACAGTGAGTGTTGTTTGCATCATCTTCAAATCGCTGTTCGATGTTAGAGGCTCATCACTGAAAATATAAAACGACCTCTCTGTTTTCTTTGTTACAGTTGAAGGAAATGGTATTCCACAAATCCATGTAGTCGATGACCAGTTACATTTTAACCAAGACACCCAGGAACATCAACCTGCAGCTCACGTTCCTCCAGATTCCCCTCAGGAACACCCGGAGGGACAAAAACAAGACTTGGCCCAGCATGGTGTTCCCCAGACACACCAGGATTTGCCACCAGGTCACCAACAAGCCCCACAAGACCAGAATAATGTGCTATAACATAGCTGTTGAAACTTTAGCCTCCACAACCAGACACTTGCGGCACTTCCACTCCAGTGTGCAAGAGGAACAGTCCCTCCAGAATATTAGGCCTCTTCAACCAGCATGACTTCAGAGTTTGGAGGACACTTGAGGCGAAGAGGAGCAGCACAAAAAAAAAAAAAAATCCCTGTTGAATTATTCCCGTATTTGATAATAGCTGTAATCACTGGATTACAAAACAGAACTGCAAAACTAAATTGACTAATCGAGGACATACATTTTACAGTGTGCATTGTTAGATTTCTAAGAGGTTATACTGAATCACTGTACATTAGAAAACATCACAAACATTTGGTTAACACTGTCATAATTATAATTTGTTGAAGGTTCCTACTGTTTGTGTTGAGTCTGAAGAATGTATTTAATCCTGGCTCTGGTTAGATACAGGCAGGTGACAAATTAAAGGAAAAACCAATACAAAACCAAAAACCACATACCACCAGAACCACTTCATTCAGCCTTTCACCGATCAGACACCATTCTTATAAAAACCTTCTTTCATGTGGTGTTTTGATGATGATGATGATGATGATGATGATGATGATGATGATGATGGTAGAGCGCTAGTTCTGTCTGAAAATCTCCTATTGGGTTAAGATCTGGTGACTGAAGACATCGTTTACATCATCATCCTGGAAGAAACCACTCCCATCAGGTTTGCCTTTTATTTGTCATCTGTCTGTAAACACGGTGCAGCTGTTGAAGGTGGAAGAAGACAGGAGTTATTAGACCAATTTATGCTTTTGATACACGTCACCATGAGCATTACAGTTTTTAAAAATTAGGGCATTTGAATAGGTTCTTTCTTCTGGATAGCACAACATGTACAAGATGTTCAGTTTGAGAGGGATTTGTATAATTTCCTCATCGTACTAGAGCTTAATAACAATCGAGAGCGTACATTTTCTTTATAACATTTCAGCTGCTGTTGTCACCAGATCTTGCTCACGGTTCATTCACTTGGATCACTACAAACGTGCTGCTTTCTTTATGTTTATTCTGGTTGCTGCCACAACCATCAGCTGTTTACGTACCATAAAACAACTTCCTGTTGTTTAGTCAGAGGATGATTTTTTCCCTGAAGACATTATCATATGTGAAAATGGTAAAAGCACAGATGTAAATAATGAAACAGATACATTTTTCTTTAGTTAGATGGTGTTGGTATTGTGGATTTTGGCTCATTGTCATGGTTTCCTTGGTGTTTTAGTAGAGCAGAGTTGTTGTTTTATTCGTTATGTCTGTGCTTTTTATTATGACGTATCAAAATGTTCCCAGTGGAAAAAAAAACCCAAAACATCTGACTGCAGATTTTCCAAACTGGACATTTTGGTTGATGTTACAGCTCCTCTTCAGTGACTCATGTTAAAGTCACTAAAGGTTCTTTAAAGGCTGAACTTTAAAGTCATCCTATAAACCACAAACACGTCATGCTGTTGTAATATAGATATAGCCCTAGTCCTGCAGACGCTGAAATGATTGGATGAGGTTACTATACGTTTTGCAGCATCCCTCTGCAAATCACATCCGGCTGTATGGGGATGTTGAACCAGTGGAATAAGTATTTGTTGGGGCATTTAAATTTTGGTCTATTTTCCATGCACAGATGTGTGTGACATTTATTTATGAGTTGATCACAATTGATCATGATTTTTGATTTCTGTAATAAAACAGTCTGGATGGCAAGAAGCTCATTTGATCAGTTTTGTCAGGACTTCATTTCAGTTGAATTAGGTTTTTATGAAGGTGAATTATGGATTTGTTTTAAATGCGGTGGGTTAATTGAAAGTCGGTCAGGAAAAAGGGACTGAGTGTGACGTTAACATTGTCTAAATATGTGTGATATGAATACATATGAATTTAGTTTCTTTACATTCAGTTGATCTAGTCACTTGAAATATATTACAAAGGTCCTAATTGCTTCATAGCATGGCCTATTTTCCCATCTTTTTTGCTTTGGTGTGACTGCCATTTGGTCTAAGTTTCATGCAATGTTGTGGTTTCTTGAAGCTGGCAGACTTAAGCCGTGGTACACGGTTGGTACACTCTACCATTTTTCACTTACAAAGGTTTCATTTGCATCCTGTGAGATAACAGGTCTGCCTTGCTGTGGTTTTTCTTCATCCAAAATTCTGACAGATTATAAAGTGTTTCTTTTCAGCTGTGTCATAGGTTCTCTGTGTGCCAAGTGTTCCTCTGAGAATATAATGCATCATAATTTGCACAAAATGTAAAGGTGGTGTTTTCTGATCGCTTGCTGCTGGATTAAATACATGTCATTTGGCAGTACTGGACACCTCAGTTCAAGATAATAAACGAATTAAGACCTTTCAAATTGAGAGTCACTGTTTTCTAGATTTAGAAGGAAAAATAGCTGAAACACAAGGCATCTGTATGACCACAATAGAACTGTTTAATAGAAAGCATCAACAAACTGCAAGTAAGAGAACACAAGTTTATTGAAACAGTCTCAACCGATAACATCAGCGTACAAAGAGTTGATGGCGCAAGAGGTGACGGGGTAAAAAAAAACAAAACAAAAAAAAAAAACAGAATAAACAAAAAAAATAAAATGGCTTTGCAAAAATTATGAGACCAAGAAGAAGTAAGTATCTGACAGCACAAGGCAGAAGAAAATTAATCAGGAAATAGATCGACAGTGGCAGGGTATTTTTTGCATTTATTTTGTACAAAAAATAAATTAATGAAATCTTTCAAGTTTACAGGAATATCTATTTGTTTGTCTTATAACACACAGACTTGCTGATAATTCTACACATGTGAAATTCAGCATTTTGTGTTAGAACATTAAGAGGATCTAGAGAGACCAAAGCAGGCTGAATCTGATAAGTAGGCAAGGAGTTAAAAAAATAAGATTACCAATGAGAAACAAAACGTTGTTATAAAAGTGAGCTGGGGCAAACACATTCAAAAATCCTGAATGTTTAACGTGGCATGACTTAACTGTCTTTAGGGTCATTTAGGATCGCATTGCTTGGGTGTTTCCTCGAGCCAAGCCTCGGGGTCCTTGAGTCGCTCCCCGCTTGTAGCCATGCTGATAGCCCTCCTTCAAGAAAGAACAGGGATTACAAATAAACACCCATGACACATGCATCCAGTCAGTCAGAATCACTAAGAGGTGATGGAGGACATTAGATAACCTACATTAGGCGTATTTAAAGAGACATCTCACCCGTTGGTAGGTGCTATTTGAGAAGTCCCGAGATGCGTTAAATTGTGTTTGACCATAACCGCTGTTGGGAGCATTTGAGAAAGGAGGCCGGTAGCTCTCATATCCTCCTGTTGAAATGGAAAAACACATAAGAATAACAGCAGACTGATGGAGAGGTTGATCTGAAAGCAACACTCTAAACCAGGGCTCTCAAACATGCGGCCTGGGGACCAAATGTGGCCGCCAAAGGTTCCAATCTGGCCTGTGGGATGAATTTGCAAAGTGCAGAAATTCCAGTCAAGGCTGACAAAGTCATTTTAGTTCAGGTTCCACATACAGACTAATATGATCTACAGTAAAATAGCAGCATAATTACCTACAAAAAATAATGACACCATATTTTCTTCTTGGTTTGATGTGAAAAAAATTATATGACATTACGCCTATAAATAATGACAACCTACAATTTTTGTCTTTTAGTGCAAAAAATAACATTCAATTCTGTAAATATTTACATTTACAAATGATCCTGTAACAATAAAATGTGAATAACCTGAATATGAACAACCTGAAATGTCTAAAGAACATTAAACACAATTTTAACAATTTTCTGCCTGTTACTAAGTGTTTAATGTAGAAATGATTAGTTGAGGCTTAATATTGTTAAAATTACACTTATTTTTCAAAAGAAATGTAAGTTTTTTCAGGTTATTCACATCTTTCTTGTTTGGATAGTTCATAAAAGTAAGTTTCTTCATAATTTAATGGGGTGTTTTTTGCACTAAAACAAAGACAAGAATTTGGAGTTGTCATTATTTATAGATTATTATGCTATTATTTTACTGGTCCGGCACACTTGAGATCAAATCGGGCTGAATACGGCCCTTGAAAGAAAATGAGTTTGAGACCCCTGTTCTATACTCTAATGTCTAACAAGAAACATGTCACCACTATGACTTACAAGATGTGTATACAGCTTTCTTTACATAAATTCTGTCACAATACACTATAATAAGACATATACAGTAGTGGAAAGGTTTTTGGACATCCCATTCATATGTGATAAACTGCATAAAGAATCAGTCTGAAGTCATTGAACTCTGCCAAGTATTGTGCCATTTTTGAAATCCACATGCTCCCTTTTGCACATGCTCAGTTCCATCGAGGTCAAAGCTGGATGCTTCATCAAGATAATGCCCCTTGAAACACATCCAGAGCATGACATGGTGAAACTGTCAAGAATTTAGTTTTGTGATTTTTTTCTTGTTAACAATGAACCAAAAAGTGAAAGAGTACATGCAGCTTACTAAAACCCCTGCCCCACTGCACACTTTGCCCCTCCCCCCTGATCAGGAGCTGTGAACTACTCCAATATTTCATCTTGCTGAAGTTCTGACAAAGAATACAACGTGTCATGAGTATAAAAGCAGTAATATTTCAACCTTCTGCCAATGGCCAGGCTGATCTGAATGTGTCTGGATGGATGGACAGGTGAAACGACAGCCAGAATTCCTGGTATATATGGTATAACCATCCCCCTAAAGGTCAAGGGTATAATAACTACATAGTTGACCAAATTTTCAACTTCAAAAATCAAAGTTCAAATTTTTAAAAATGTATAAAAAAAATTTTTTACAAAAAATTTTATTCAGCCATTAAACTTGGCACTACACCTCTCCTAGTGGTAAAAAAATGTGTGTCCAATCTGAAAATTTGAGAAATCGGTTAGATAAAAATCTCAGACAGATGGAATTCCTGGTATATATTATATACCCTCGCCTTACTGTATCTGTCTGATGCAGCCACAGCTTTCAAAACACAAAAATATTTTTCCCTAAATATTTCATGATAATATTCTGAGATTGTGTAAAATTTTGAGGGTGTCTGAAAAGGGTTTTCCACTACTGTATATAACTGCATTTCATTTTCGGCAAAATGTTAGACGAACATAACCGTTGATACCACTTATTTATCTGTAAAAGACGCGTTTACCTCTGAAGCCATTGGTGGACCCCCGGTACCCATTCATCATGCCACGGGCGCTCCTGGGTCCCCTGGGTACTGCCCTGCTGTTATAGAAGGACGGATTTGACTGTCCAAATCCAGCACCAGCTGAGGACTCCTCATGGCCCACTGCTGAGGACAGGACCTGGTCTTGGGGCTGGAACCCACCAACAACTGGACAGAGAAAATCAACAGCATGCTTCCTCTCATACACTTCTTGTTTGTCAGGTAAATTATTTTGTTTTTGATGTTTGAAAGCTACAGGAAATGTTCACTGGATGCAAATTTTATTTACTGTGTAATGCATGTAAATCTATTAGGTGTAACATTTCCCTCACCTGACTGTAATGTCTCCTGTGGGATGTCAGACTGGTCTACTGTGCTGTCTGGCTGGCTGCTAAAGCCTTGTGTGTAACCACCAGGAAACTGGCTGGCCTGCTTCAGAGGATCTGCTTGACTATCACCAGTTGGGGGCACAGGCGCATTCAGGTTAAACACCTAAAATGGGAAAGAAAAAACAGTCTGTTGGGTTTGGAGACAACAAAACAATGTCACAAACACATTGTGAACAGAAATTATGTACCACAAATGATCTGTACTACATGTATGAATACACTTTAATGCATAATACTACATCCAACATTAAATGTGGATTATGAAGGTTTATATGTTGAAAGACAAAAAGACGTCAAAGTGAAGGGAAGTGGAGAAAGACAGGACAAGGAAATGAGGAGATGCAGTACATGTGTCAAACTGATGCCAGTTGATGATGATGAACAGAGAAAAGCAGTTTTCTACTACAACTTGTGGGGAGAACTTTTACCTTTAAAATGTCAGGGACTAAAATAAATATGGAACCTAACAGTGAAACACAGCAAATCGGTCTAAATAGGTCATAGTTTTTTAAGTGGACTCGGATACAAAGCATACCGCTTGCACTGACTGGAAAGGTGCTGCGTTGACATTGATGCCACCGCTGTGGGTGGGTTTGGAGACGGGTGGGAAGGCAGAGGACAGGGAGCATGGGGCAGGGGGCTGCTCAGAGGATAAAGACAGCGAGGCCTAGGAAGGGATGAAGGGTGGCAATTTGGCAGGGAAGAAAAAAGGGATTGCAGTAAAATGAAGACTAGTGAGAGCATGCGTCTGTGCATTCACTGGTTTTACGCTTGTATTTCAACACATAGCTCCCTTGAGCTTTAACATTATTCTTAATATATCAAACGACTCCATGTAATGCACAAAACACAGTATCAAAATATGGAAAGCAAAAATAACTTTCTAATTTTAGACATTTCATCACAACTACTTTTACATTATAACCACTATATATAGTAGCACATCCTTTAGAACTACCATCTATGAATAAAAAACACCTTTGCACAACTCTTTATGGAACATTATATTTTAATTACACTTTTCTCAAATTGAAACATATCTAACAATCAGATTTTTGCTGCACTTGCACTTTACTCACTTGTGAGGAATCCTGTGGACCTGACACTGCAGCAGTCTGAGGAAGTCGGGACTCCGAAAGCGCTGTTTGAAATAATAAAACACAACACTTAATATTATAAAGGGGTTATTACTGTTTAATAGTAAAATATCCAAGTAGGAAAACAGCAACTAGGTCCTAATCTGTGAGATAAACTGCTTAGATTGGTGGTAAATGAACTGGTACTTACTGGAGGCACAGCCCATCTGCTGCAGGTCAACAGTCTGCACAGGCTTCATGGGCTGAGCCGATACAATGGCAGGATCCAAAGCCTGACCGTCAAACTCCAACATGGAGTCCTGCAGGAACCAGACAACAGGAAATGGAAACCATAAGTCGGGGGGGGGGGGGATGTATGATAATACCATTGATCTTTTAAAACGCTATCATTTTACTTGAGATGAGGTTTCTACTGTTGCTGTTTTTTTTTATTATTTCAAATATGCAACTCTCTCATACATGTGTCTTTTAACATGGATTTGACACAATTCTGTATCTCATCAACACACAAGGTCAGGAGAAGCCTTTATTTTACCAAAAACAGATAGAAATTGTTAACCACTGGTCTGTGCTCTACATCTTCTCACCTGCATGAAGTTGTACGTTCCCTGCATTTGGGCCATGAGGTCTTGCACTGCCTGCTTTCTGACCACTGGGTCAGTAGTCGGACAGGGAGGAACATGATTCACAACAGCAGCTGCTTCTGGAGCCAGCTGGGCAGGGGGCTGATGCTGTAGGGAATTCACCATCTATCCAACACATACATCAGCATATCATGTGCATCAGAGAAGTGTTAAGAGTGACAAGAACTGTGATCACACAGTAATAAATCATACCTGAGCCTCCACTGTCCACTCCTCCACTTGGTCTTTGTCTGTACTACTGTACGCAGCTTCTGGAATGAACTGTCTGTTTACAAACTACAATAAAAGAAAATAAAAATGTAATCATGGAATACAAAACAGGGACTTGAGGTATATATACACAACAGTAGATTAAAAAACAGCCATATCACCTCTGTGGTTTCCACTTTAACTGGTTCTGAGTATTTTTCAGTAACTGTTCCTTCTGAAAAACAAGGCGAATGCAAAAACAGTTCAGCAAATATAGGGTGGCCATGGCTCAAGAGGCAGAGCGGGTCGTCCAATAACCGAAGAGTTTCGAATCCCACTCTGTCCTAGTCATGTACCATTGTGTCCTTGAGCAAGCCACTTCACCCACCCTCCAGTGTCACTCACACTGGTGTATGAATGTGTATGAATGTTTGGTGGTGGTCGGAGGGGCCGTGTGGCATGAATTGGCAGCCGAATCCGTCAGCCTGCCCCAGGACAGCTGTGGCTACAAGCGTAGCTTACCACCACCAGAGTGTGAATGTGAGAGCAAATGAATAATGGATTAATAATGTAAAGCACTTTGGGTGCCTTGAAAAGCGCTATAAAAATCGAATCCATTATTATTATTATTATTATTATTATTATTATTATTATTATTAATAAATCTCACGCAGACATCTGTTTATTTGTTAATAGAGTAATTACCAGGTTCCGACGGTTCCTCCGTTCCCTTGGACTCGGCCACTACAGCCTGCTCCTCCTGCTCCTCTCCTTCATTACAAGTGCCATTCTGATGGGTTTGTGCTCTGTCGAAGTAACCGCTGAGCAGCACCTTCTCCAGAGTCTCTTTCAGTGACTTGTCTGTAACAGAGGTATTGACATGTTTGAAAATTACATATAAAATCTGAACACACACATTCCTGAAAGAATGTGCAGAGATACATGAAACTCACACGTAGTCCCTGCCACAGCCTTGTCTCGGCTCTCAAGCAGTTCCCACAAGTGTACTGAGGCTTCTTCATATTGGTCAGTCAACCTGGAAGTCACACCACAGGATAAGCTTCTAACAGTAATACAATATTCGTCCTTAATTTTCCACAGTATGTGCTTGTTGACTAAATTTGTGAAAAACATTTAACTACTCCAAGATTATTACCATACCAAGTATGATATGGTATGAACAGTAGTGCATACAGTTATAATATATAACCAGTGTATATTGCTTTTGTGCAAATATTACTGACATGAGCTCCCCATACCTAACGTCATAGTTCCTATTAGGTCCCACCAATTTGTAAAACTCATCAAGGGATGAAAGGTCGGCATCGGTGAGCAACTGTGAACCAGAGGCATCAGGCCGTTTGAGGTCCTTCCTGACATTGTCATCTCCCAACTGGTCCAGTAAAAACTGAAGCTCCAAAACAGTTTTCAGCCGTCTTTGCTCCATCTCCTCCCGCTGTAACTGTTCCCGTCTTGCAGACTTCTTCACTGCCTTTTGGACCTAAAGAATGTCAGAATAACAAGAGCTCCTGATGAATGTTTACCTTTCTCTTTTATCCTCACAACTTCTGATACTTAAAGATCTCCTGATTCGCTTGGTTATTCTAGGTTCTTAGCACTTTGTCTTATCCCCTTAGGACATTCAGATACATAATCTGGGATGGTATAGTTCACTTAAAAAAAAAACACTGGAAACTGTAATGACAGCAGGTTAGAATAATTCCTACATTACTCACCTCTTGGCCCAATGTCAGGAAGCTTTTCTGCAGTTCTCGAGCAAACTCAAGGTTGTTGTTGATCTC
Organism: Ostorhinchus angustatus; assembly: GCA_029822955.1. NCBI lineage: Eukaryota > Metazoa > Chordata > Actinopteri > Kurtiformes > Apogonidae > Ostorhinchus > Ostorhinchus angustatus. Next base: position 37,405,605 of record JAPTMW010000018.1, on the reverse strand, counting down.
CTGGTACTTTGCCAGCGCCTCCTTCAGGTAGCATAATGGAAGAAAATGTGTGTTATTTATGCATACTATTAACAGCATGAAGAGAACAGGATTCAGTGACAAATATCTTGGCCACAAACTACGATAACTATCATTACAATCATAAAGAGGTTATGTTTTGCCATTTATCATAAAATAAATACAGTAGCATTAGAAATGGTGGTTCAATAAAATAAGGCTGCGTGTACAAATTAGTGACAAATATCTTGTTCATACCAGCTGGTCTTGATTCAGTCGTTCTCCCTTATCCTTCTTGGCCTGATAATCATCCAGTTTAGACTGTAAAATATAAAAACATTAAGTACAATGTAAATGTCAATGTAAACAAACATAAATGGGAATAAACCATGCAAGTCCTTTAAGGTGCCAAGGATTTACAATAGTTCTTGACTGTAAGATTGAAAACAAAACACAAGAATGTCTCCTAGAATGGAAAAAATCCATGGCCTTGAAACCATGAACCTTGTACTGAATTTAGTAAAATATTTAAGAGAAATGAAAGACAGGTTCCAGTGAGGCTGCTATTCTTTGCCAGCATAAAAAAAAACAAGGACAGGTTGACTTCTCTCTTGGGCTGGCAGAGCTGGCCTGTATTCAAAAGCTGACTATGAAAGATTACATAGTAAACCCTCAGCAAAAGCTCTTAACTTTCTCCTCAATCATTTTAAACAGTCTCTGCACCAGTATTTTCCTCACTCTCCTAATAATAAATTCAACAGTATACATTCTAAAAAATGTGATTACACTCATGAAAATAAATTTACAATTACAAAAGCATAAATCCCATTTAAGACTGAAAAGAAGATCAAAATGTGAACATGATATTGTATTTACCTTTTTCTTTTCCATGTTCCGAACCTTCTTGTCAATCACACCCAGAATCTGCTTCATGGCCTCAGATTGATTTCCATTTCCCAAGTCTGGAAGGGCAGACTGGACAGCATTGTTGCCAACCATTGCTGAAGGCATCTATACAAGAAAAGAGGAAAATTTCAGTTTTTGTTGTTCCTGATAAACAATAGTTCAGTTCAGTCAGCTTTAAGAGCACTACTGATGGGAAAAGAAATTGCTTTTTGCTCATTCCCATTATATTGCATTACTGGTCTATGTTGTTTTAGATTTTAGATTTAGATTTATTTATTGGTCCCCGTGGGGAAAATCATCTTCACTGACTGTACATTACGGAAAGGACACCATTGCACATCACAGACAACAAGACAACAATA
>JAPTMW010000018.1:37303516-37313698 GCA_029822955.1 Ostorhinchus angustatus | reverse complement strand
TAGGCAGAGTACAGAAAGTACATGCAAAAAATGTTAACTTAGCAGATTGTACAAAATAAAAGCTGTATGATATATATGGCATCATAAGATGTATCCTTCTTGGAGTCAAAAATTCAACTATTTCTGAATAAGTCTATGAAAGTGGGCCAGGTAGGTACAGAAAGGAGACAAACCCTTTAACATGACATCTGTGTATTGGGAAAATGGATCACTCACCTAAGAAGGCCACCAGGTGGGGAGTAGGAGTAGCAGTGAAGTGTAGGGTACTGGGGTCTGAGCAGGAAAGAGAGGATAGCAGCAGTGCCTGCACCGAGAGAATGTCCGACTATCACCAGCCCATAGTGCATGGTGCCCTTATTCTGTGACAGACACAACACTTCCGTTAGCACAATAAAGCATTCAAAAAATCTACAAATTGCTTCTACTGCAGGATTTGTTTGTATAATTGCACAGTGTTGTAACCTTGAGTGAGAAACAATAGTTAATATAAAAAGTATAAACTCTTAAAAATGTATTCACAATTCAGTCTGCCAATTTAAATACAGTGTATTGAGTCATGTACCAAGTCTCTTCCAAAGGCTTGTGACAAGATCATTTCCTGCTCCAGTTTCTTCTTAATGTATTCTGCTGAGTAAACCATGCCCTGAGAGAGGGTTTCAGTGGAAAGAAAGAGGAAGAAGAAATGAAGAAAGGGAGTTAGTGCCAATAAGCTGTGGTTAAAATATCCATAATTATTTGAGCATTAAAAGCTGAAATGACCTATAGAGTCTGGGATGATATTACTTGTTCTAATTGCTCTACAGGGCACAGAGAAACTACAGAAAAAATCTCAGAGGAGAAGGTATAGTGGACTGTAACTGTTGAGAATTTTAATGTTTAACCTTGTGGCCAAGCCAGGTCCCATGCTGCTCTTCCACAGGCAAACGCTCAGAATCCCCTGTAAGATCAGTCAAGGCATCCTAATACCATAAGACAGAACAATGAAAGTAATACAGGGAAAGAGGAAATCTAGAGACAATGAAAAGACATTGCATATTTGGGTGTTCCTGCAAACAATTATAATAAAGAGGAAAAAAAAAAGTAAAAATTCTTCTGGAGTTAATGCTCTTCATTCTGTTCATCTTTTGCTTTTCTACATCCTAATGCACAGATAACACTGAAGACCTGAGATGTACGCTGAATTGTTTCAGAATGAGGATACAGCTTAACCTACTGGATAAAAGTCCTTGAAACGATGGTGCTAATTTATGCTTGTTGTCAAATTAAAACACTTTCAAGAAAGCCATTTATCCTATGGGGTAAAAACCAACTTAATACAACTACTTTAAATTCATGGATATTCACAAATATTCTGCGACTTTGGTCTTTGCATGGTATTTGTAACATCCCACAATATGTCTAGGTGCTGTCAGATTTGCTAAATTGATAATCTGTATTTTTACGGACAAATCAGCCCATAGTAAACTACAACAACATGAACACAACACACAACATGAAAATGTCACTTGTGCCGGAGGTGTTTGGTGTTGTAAGCAATTAAAGGAGCCAGAGGCAGGTGAAGAATGAGGGAATCTAATTGTGAAAGTAAGACAAGAAAGACAAGAAATTCACCTTTGGCGAGAGGGTTCCTCTGATACTGATGACAACCTTCTTTTTTGCATGATCCACTGCCACAAAAAATGGAGTCTCATAAACCTGTGAGAAAGATGTAGAGTGGACAGATAACAGTGGTTATAAAGTGAGGAGGTGACATTTGTGCATTGTAGAATCACTCTCATTACAGCAAAACCAGCACTTTTAATTTCTTTGTCATCAAACCTAATCCCTCTTGGCAAACTCTAAGGATATACAGTAGAAACCAATTCATGAGAGAAATTTATAGGTGGAAAGTCAGTGCTAACCTCAGGAAGAAGTGTACCACTTTAAAAGTTATTGCCATTATGTGGCTGAAATGGTAGTGTGAATGCAGTGGAAATTTTATACAGAAATAGCATTAGGACATTTATGATCCTACATAGTTAGGAAACTATTTTAATAACTCAAATATTAAATATCTGAGCTTTATTCAATCAACTGGTATGTAGACAATATAAATTAAATATCTGGTTTGCGGAAATTACACTGTACGCAGGGTTATAGAGCTCTATTATTTGATAAATCCTCTATAGAAGTGTTATATATTCAGAGCAACGGAAATAATATCGTCACAGTCCACCTCTCCCATTCTCCATTTTCTCAGGAAGTTTGAGCTGCAGCAGGTCTGACTGCTCATTAGCTGGTTGTCAGATTACTCACAGCATCATGGCAGGAAGTGTAGACAATGTGAACTTGCTTGAGGTCCCTGTCCAGGAAGTGTCTGCGGATTGCCAGGACATTACAACCGCAACAATTGTCCTCCTCTACAGTTACTGACTGAGACAACCGAGAGCCAGACACTGATGTACACCTGTGGCAAGAGGAAGAGTAGACGAAAACAGGAAACACCAAACAGATATTAGACTTTTTGTCAAACATTAGGTGAGATGCACAAGAGAATGTTACAAAAATATAATACAGTATGATACGGCAATCTGGATAAGAGCGTGTGATTAATTCAATTTTGCTTGTGTCAGTGAGTGGGTCTAACTAGAGTGGTATTGTCTCAGTGGATTACCACTTGGCAAGTGTTGATGCATATGAAATCTGATCCGCACTAGAGAGGCTCGGGAGATACAGAAGCCAAACAAATCTAAACTGTGTGGGGTGTATGTTTTGAGTGCTTACGGGCAGGAGCTGGCGAGGCGGCACAGCCCACAGGCAGGTTTCCTCATCAGGTACATGGGCCAACCGTACGCAGCCAGGGCAAAGAGCATGTAATAGCACACCTCCTTGTACATGTTCATCTCACCCTGGGAGAGGGACACACAGAGGGAGACAGTCATCAGCTGAGGAAAAGGAGTACAAACACCTTCATATCCTAAGAAATCATTCACTCTTGGTCAGAATTGATTCACACACACACAGATTTTGACCAAACTAGCTAGTGTTGGCTGTGGTTCAGAAACGATGTTCTTTATTGTTGTTGTTGTTGATGTATATAAATGAAGAAGTAAAGGATTGGCTTTACATAAATATAGGATTTACAACATCATCTAATACCTTTTATGGACCATTATAAATCCAATTTAAGACCTATTCTACAGTCCATCATGCTAGAGCAAGACTTCAATGACGTTAAAACGACAGGATAAAATTAGGTGATGGCAGGTTTTTACTGGTGCCTTTCTGCCCTCTGACTTTGCTTGAAAAAAGGCTTCAAACAAGTACTAGATTCATCCAATTAATTTTTAACCCATAAAAGGCCCAGTGTTAATTTTGTGGCAGTTCCCAAATGAATCTTTCTCTTTATTTAACCTTTCATAAGTGATTTATCTCCATGTATTATAATATTATCCTCTTTATTTTGTGGGTTTTTTCTGTGAAAACACGGTATTTTCTTGTATTTAATTTTGCTGACCATATACTGTAGATGTTCATAGAAGCTCAGATTAATGTTGGGTATCATCAGAAACAGAGAAAACTGAAGAAAAAAGTACTTTTTCAGTCAAATCTATCAATAACTGAACATAAACCAAGTGTCTCCATCCACTGTCATCTACTGTTTTACTGGTGAATCAATGTTATAGAAGATGACAGTGTTTCCATGGTAACTACAGAGCCTCTGAACATCCAAATGGGTCACATCTGATGACCATGAAAAGATGACAAAATGCATTTTGCACCAATTATTTACATATATTGACAGGGTTAGTGGATCAACAGGTATTATAAAGTTTATATCAGTAGATGTAGGTCACCAGTGGTTGTTTGGGTCTTTATGGGTTAAGAAAAAATTCATATTTAATGGGTGCCTTGGTGGCTCATGTGGCAGAGTGCACACAACAGACTGAAGCCTCATCAGAATGACCTGATTTGATTCCCAACCTGTGTCCCTAGTTGCATGTCATCTCTCTCTTACTTTTCCTGTCACTGCCTACCATATTTGTTAAAGGCTAAATTGAAATAATCTGTCAGACACAGTCGGGCCCATATATATTCTAAACAAATTCCCTCCTTTTACTTTGTTAAATATATTTGTAATTCCTTAATTACTGATACGACACTAAACCCTTTGAATTAAAGCTGAAAGTCCACACTATAATCACATCTTAACAGTTTTGTTTCAGACCCAGTGCGGTGGTGTACAGTGGCAAAAGAGTTTAAGGACCCGGTATATGGCAAGGACTGAAATCTATGGTCACTCCTCCGCTCTGTAAAGTCCTTGAACACCTCTAATCTCTAATACTTTTATTTAAAAACCATAAATTCTCTTGGTTTCCCAGTGGTTTTGTACATCAGGTCAGGAAAGGTTTCACACCTGCAAATGTAGACCAGATCAAACTGCACAGTCTTAAAGTCCTGACCAAATAAGGTAGGTGTGAAAAGATGATAAATTTATGAAACTTTTTACAGATACAAAATGTCACCATCATTCATCAAAAAAAGCTTATAATTTATTCATCTCTCCAGATACATAATTTACAGTCATTACCAAGACTAATAAGAGGCTTAAGAAAGAGTCAAAAATAGTTTGTAATAATAGAAGAATATGTAATATATCTTCAACTCACCGAGTTCTTAAGGTCAAGGTATCTAGTATTACGGGTCACGGGCATTCCAGATAAGAAGGCTAAAATGTCATTGTTGGCCTGTAAGAGAAAAAAAAAAGACAAAAAAGACAAGTTTTTATCCAGCACATAAATACACATGTATTTAATAAAAGCAAGTGGTAACACAGCGATACCTGGTCCAGGATAGCAGATCTCTTCGACCTCTGTCTCTGGCGGAGAAGTACCAGTCCAGCAATGATATCACTAGGCACAATATCCAGATCTCTGAAGAACTCTGCAAAAAGGCTGGCCACTTCTGAATAAGCATCCTGGACATGAGAGCAACAGATTACCAACACATTAACAACAAGACAATCAAGCATTATTCCATGAACATATTGACCACTACTTAAGTATTTACCATTTAATACAATAATATATGATCATAATATGTAGAATTAAGTTGTGTCTGGGTGTTGCACATACATTCCTTTGTCATCAGTCTCATCACACTTAGCTGGTGGCTAAAAATAGCTGCCTTATGGATATTTTTACATACTTCCCTGATATTGTTGCCTTGTTTTGTGAAGTAAATTTTGTGGTTTTATTCCTTCTCGTTTTTCTTTGACGACAAATAGGAAACCATTAAATGTTTATAGTGACTCACTGATTGTGTATCCTGGGCTCTTGTACAGCACATGAAGAACTTCAGTCGTCTGCTCCAGCTGCTAGCTTGGCCTTCCTCTAGCCTGTGTCTAAAAGAGATGGAAGACACGTTGGAAGTGAAATTGTGTTTTGTTTTGTTTTTTCTTTTAATGGGAGATGTTCATGGTTGAATATTGTGTGTTTGTGTGTATGTGTGTGTGTGTGTGGAGGGGGGTTAATTTTGTGTCAACTCAAAAAGAGATAGAAGAGACAAATCCAAATCTTTCTACCTGAGAGTATATGTAGTGAGGTTGCGCTGACGTCTTCGGGTTGCTTTCAGTTTGACAAAAGTTCGACCCGTAGGATCAAAGGTGCACATGAGGGTAATGCAGACGCTGAATATCACTAGCCAGTTGCATGCAACGATCCCTGTAGAGGATAGAGTATTTTTTACTTCTACATGAACTTAAAAGGGGATGGTTATTATGTTTTGTGTCCTCTTTCACTCACCCAAAGCCAGGTTTTTGGCAGTGACATCAGAGCATGGCTGGTAATACTGGACAAGCCATGCAATACCAACCACAGCATACACCAGCTCAACCAACAGAATGGCTGGAGATCCAAAGAGAGAGATAGGAAAGGAAGCAGAGAAAATAGTGATCAGTATCTGCCCAATCAATATGAACAATCCTTACAACTGTCTCTTTCAGCACAAACAAGTACAGATGTTATCCAGCATTAAAAACGAGCTTCAGTTGCCTGTATGTCTTACCCAGTCGTATGTAGAGGACATACTGCACAGCCTCCCTGGGCTGTGTGTACAGAATGCTGCCCCTCATGCTCAGCCACATGATGGCGCTCTCACAGATAAGGCAGCTGACCAAGATACCCAGGTACCCTCGGCCATGGTCCACCAGTGTTACAGAGCAGGACTGGTCTGAACCATAGGGGAGGCCGAACAGAACCACAGACAGAACCACCAACCTGTGAGGCAAACACAAAAGATATACAGTAATGACATAAAAAATGTCAACATAAAGAAAAGACTAACTCAATTAAATAAATACAAAAAAATAATATAGAAACACTGACTCACCAGATGCAGTGTAAAAGAAAAAGGAAGAGGGCGGGCAGCACCAGGTCATCACTGCCAACTGACCAGCGCCGCCGAAACATCACCATGCCAGGCATCACTGCCCTGTGGAAACACCAAAACAGAAGAAAAACAACTTCAAACTAACTATAAACACATGACAGATTTACAGGATATGGGCACATGTCTCTGCAGCAAAGAACGGGTCAGGCTTTGCTCAAAGCTCAGCATCATCACTGTGAGCAAAATCTAAAAAAAAAAAAAAAATGAGAGAGGGCTGCAGGGATTATAACAGAAATAGACTTCCAGAGAGGAGAAGAGTGGATGATAATGGTAGGTAGAATAGATGCAACTAAGTGGGTGAAGGGATGCAGAGAAAATGCACCACTTAATGAACAATAGAATGAGAACCAGCTTTGAAATATGATGGTTCCACACTGGTGATCAGCACATATAAAAAGCTTCTTTTACGCCACTCTGTCCATTCGTACTGTGGAAAAAGCTTTGTGAGTTTACTTGAGAAGCCCCTGGGCTAAACCGAAATGAAATGTAAAAGGCAATGCATGAGAAACAGCAGGGAGAGAAGGAGCCACAGGGAGGCTGATGCAGGCCTTATGGTGCTCATACAGGCTGATACAGCCTTTATAGACTGTTGTTGCATGGAAAGAACTACTTCCTCGAACTCTGACCAAAATTATGCCATCCTTGATTTTAAAGCTAGTCACTGTATAATGTTTAAAAACAGCAGAGGCAGATAAAGCTGCACAATTTAACTTTATGGCTTCATTCAGTCAATACCAATTACTCCTCTGCTTCTTTGTACCGTTTAAATTTTTTTTTTTTAAACTTATTGCTAACTCGTCTATTTCACCCTACTATCACAGTATTGTTCCTGCATCAAAGAGTGCAAAGATTATGTGCAGCATTGTCTGGTAAAAATGAAATTCAGGATGAGATATATTCATTGTGAGAGGATTCTAAAGGCAGTTATGAAAATGTTCATAATTTCCATACTATTTTTTTTAAACTGTAACAGATTGGTAGGATCACAACGCAACAAGAATAAGCGGCAAGATCCAGGATGTTACACTGAGCAGAATAACACAGAAAGTGATGTGTAACTGTGCAAAAAAAGGCTGTTAGTCAGATTGGTCCATGGAGCCAAGTACAACAAAGTACAATTTAGTGAAGCAGCAAAATTCTTCATTTGGCATTGCTTTGGTACATTTTAAAAAAATGTCTTCACACTTCTGTTTCCTGACCTTATTCATTTCATTCCTTCTGCACATTATGCACAGCTCTGTTGAAATACACTCTAAGTATTTGAGTTTATTTCATTGTGCATGCCAGTGCATTTACAGGATGACATGTTTGTCATTCCTGTCCTAACTCAAAGTTTAGGTAAGATTCCAAGTATGCATTGAACAGCAACACTTCAGATGGTGACAGTAAAAGCTGCTATACACAGCTGCTCACTGTGGAAAAAAAACACCTGTGGTGCTGCTGGGCTTTGTGCTTCACAATGTCCTGTGACGTGCATCCTTTTAAGTGTAAATGATGAAGAAATAGGTGTAGTAACAGTGGTTTGGGTTGCTTCATGTACTAATGATAATGAAAGTTGCACTTCCACTTCTCTTATTTCAGACAGATTTAACAAGCTGCATCTCTTCAGCACCAACACAAATAACAACTACAAAACACAATATTAATCGAGGTGCTAACAGTCATAACCAGCAGAGAGCATGGGTTTTTCTAAGTTAAAAACTCCATGTAAGACCTCTTTAACTCTGACCAAATTATTTTCATTCATCAGACCAAATCATGCTTCATGTGCTCGTTCTGTACATTTAAACAGATGGACTAATTTAATGCATCAAACTTATTAAAGAACAACTGCGATCCAAACAAACTTTGAGACATAACCTACAAAATAAATCAATGATCTATGTGAAAATATCATATTCTCAAACTGTGTCTGAAAGAGAATGCATCTACAGTAATTACCTCCAAAGGAAGAATTCGAGCAAAGATAAAAGCATTCATTGAGGCATTTGTGCTACTACCACCTACATAGCTCTCAGTAGGGATGTGTAGAGTATAAAAGAACACCGGCACTTCCTCTGAGCAGATCTGGTGGAGAGGTAGTTTTACAAACATTTTTTTACTACGACAAACAACAAAACACTGGGGATTTTATGTGAACGTATTCCCAATACTACTATACCCACACTATAACCACTGGACTTTGGATAAACTATGATCAGCAGATGTAATAATAATAACAACAACAACAACATCTAAGTACCATGAATATTTATGAAAGTGCTCTCCTAATACAGTGTCTGATTGATATTGAGAATTAAACTGGATAGTGACACATTCTGTATTACATTTCATGCTAATCCATGGCCAGCCATGCTTTACACTATGATCACTCTGTTTTCATTCAGTTTGCTTTGAATGTTACTGAAAAAAGACCTTATAATGCTGTTATTGTTGAATAAAAGCAGCATTCCCTCTTTTCACAAAAAAGCCTGATTTATCCAGATATCATTTCTTAGCCAAATATTATCAATGTGCTGAAAATGAACCATTCACAAATGTGGATCTGGATGGGTTTTGTGATAAACCTGACATTGCTAGACAAAACAGCAAACAGTCTTCCGCTTGAAGTAAATAAATATAACAGCGTGTTATTACATGACGATAATTTACTAAATCTACTGACAGGCAATAATGACTGGTGGAACTGGTTTGTGGTTACTTTAAATATGCATTAAACAACAGCTCAGCATAGGTGGAAAACCATTCACCTATACAAACACTATGAAGTCTAAAAATACAAAGCATGAATAAAAACATGACCACAAAGCTACACATGCACCTGACAGTCATAAAACTCACATTCATGTTACAATTAATTTAAAGTGTTTCCTTCATGGTGTTATCTCATCTCACCCACATTTACAAAGCTGGAAAAGCCCTAGGCCTACTTGTTTCATGGATAAAAAAAAGGGTTCATCCCACTTAAACAGTGCAGCAGTTGTCACAATGAAACTGTCACATCCACATGTTGGAAACCTCATGAATGTATAATTCTAAGCTGCCTTTGAAAAATCTACCCTGCAGATATAATCCAACTCTTGGACACAGTGACTTCACAAATTGGGCACAAATATTGCAGGACGTTTCATGCCCAGTTACTATAAATTTATTTGCTGTTGTCACATCTAATAACACTGAAATATCAAAAATTGAGCCCTAGCTATAAAAACACATGACTGCATCAAAAGCAAGGGGGTCAGACTATTTTCAGTGAAGTGACAGTATGAAGGTTTTCCATCCAACCAAAACACTGCAGCAGGTGGTTTCTCTGACTAGCACTCATTCTGCCAAAGAGGAGGAACATCAGTAAAATCACTAGTGTTTATTTGGAAGATGAACCTGTTTATTTGCAGCCTCTGAGTGTGGTTTGACACCCCAACACAGAGCATGGTTACTTTCTATGAATATTCATTTCAAAAAAGGAGACAGCATGAAGAGAATGCAACATAAAAATTTCAAAATAAGGAGAGAAAATTCAACCAAACAACTGACACAGTTGTATTCCTACAGTTTTCACTTCTTCATTTACTTGGTGCCTCCTTGGCTTTGTAGTAACATGACGGAGGGAAGGAACAAGGACATGTGAATGGGCTCATGTGACTGAAGTCACCTTGCAGCTACTCGTAAAACTCTTTCTGGGTTAAAGTAACACTAAAGAGAGCAGTTGAAGGGAAAGAGCAGAGAAAAAGGGGGGAATAGCAATAGAGAATC
>JAPTMW010000018.1:37063155-37073274 GCA_029822955.1 Ostorhinchus angustatus | reverse complement strand
GACTTTATTCGGAATTAAGTTTAATTCGGAATAGTCATTTTCAACCGGAATTAGGTGTTTACATGGTCACCTTAAAGCGGAATTAACCTTTATTCGGAATTAAACAGGAATAAAAACTCTGAGGCTTGAATTCAAATCGGAAGGCGGGACTAACAGGCGTCGAGTAAACCAATCACAGATAAGACAGATGTTAACACTTTTTTCAGAGAAATTTAAGAATACAGGGTGTAATCTTTATTCAATCCCTATTTTTGAATCAAGTAAACAACCGACAACAGTTTTAAAGAGATTTACGTGACTTTGACTCGCGACAAAAAGAAGTCAGCATTGCGAAACACCCGCCCCCTAGACTTGTGATTGGTTTGGTATAGAATAGATCGTGCACATTTCACAGCGACTGGCCCAATTCAGTATTGAATACACTGAGAAAAGCAGATGGCTAGGCTACGTCTATTCACCATCCAGTCTAGTGTGTTTGTCTGTTTTCTGTGTACTGCTACTCTCAGACCTGTTGCTGGGTGCTGAACAAGCAGACATGTCAACATCTGGACCCTAGGGAGCTCCTTAGCCTGCCTGGCTGTCCACAGAGTCTCGCCTTTCTGGTGTGGAAACAAACAATAAAGGGAGGGGTATGTGGACTGAAAGGAAAGATGGAAGGATGGAAAAATATTTAGAAGGGTTTGGAGACGAGATATAGCAAGATTTAGTGTTGAGAAGGTGATTTTTGTCTTTTTGGTATAAATCCTGTCATGAAAACACTCATTTGTGGTGTACAGAAACGGCCGTTGTGTATGGGTTTGCAGACACAGTGAGTCAGTGCTGACTGGATTATGAGGTCACACACGTCCTTGTTGACAAAGCCAGTAAAAGCTGCTCTAGACAGAGCCCGTCTTCATACTTTGTTAGTAATTTTACGCATCACAGACAAAGCCCATTAACTGATATCTTTTTTCTCATTCCCAGTCATTTAAAGTTTTTTTTTTTAAAAGGCAGATTGACGACACTTTTACACAAACTTCACAACAGCTCCTTCTGGTATATTCACCTTGTACTGTTATGTGGCTGTGGTTCAGGAGATAAAACAGGTCATGAATCCTGAGCTAATGTGTCTTAGTGTGCTTGGGCAAGGCACTGAAGTCCAAGTTGTTCCTTCAGGCTGTTTTTTTTTTTTTTTCCGCATGTGTGTGTAAATGGGTGAATGAGGCACATTGTGAAGCACTTTGAGAACCAATATGGAAGAAAAATGCCGTGAAAACTACCATTTACATGATTAATCAACATTAGCAGCTGCTGTATTTCTTTATTGCAACAGCTTCATTTACTTCAACTTACGCTTAGATGACTTTATTTGAAACATTCTGTTGTTTCTAGTTTCCCCTGATCAGTGTGAGGTATGATTTCATTATGATCCCCTACTGCTTGCCCCTTAGTGCTTCAGTGGCCAGAAATCCTCGATTCTTAGGCTTTATTACACATTTCCAGGAATATGTGTTGGAAAACTCTTTTATTTGCAGTGTGGCTTGACAATAAAATGATCTCAAAATGGGATCCCAGTAAAATATATGTCAATAGTCATAATACACTTGGAATAGTTTTACTCAATATGGACAGATCTAACCTATTGCCTATAAATAAACATAGTGTAAAATGTGGGTTGATTTCACTGATGACTTTCTATCGTATTGCAAAGTAAATGTTTGTACCAAATGAGTCATGTATTTAAAAAACTCTACATTTAAAGTCGTGCTACTGCTGTTTCCTGCTGTCAGTATTTTGACACACAGACAGGAATGGAGACTTCATAGTGCATTCAGGTGCAGCTTGTAAATTCTGAGACTGACATCATTTTGTACAGCAAAATGCACAGACCTTGTCAGAATATCTACCTGAATAGCCGTGAAGGTTGTTTGAAATGGAATGTTAATATTTCCTTATTTTCCTTTTTCTTACATACACAGACCTACATCTATCATTTAGGCTCAGTATGAAAATGTGTTAACATTTTTTTTTTTTAAATTTTTACAAAAATTGGCAGCCTTATCATATTATCTCAAGACAAATATGGGTATAAATGTACAATATATATACAGTTTATCCTCTTGAGAGTCCAGGGAAATAGAACTTGGAAATAACATAATGCAACATTTGTTTTTTTTTTGTTTTTTTTTTAAATATGTTTTTCTTTTTTTTTTAAATGGAATGTCCTTTGCAGTAGATTGTGTTTTTTTTTTTTTTAGTAAAGCTGTGAAACTCTTGTCTCCTACAGAGGACAAAAATGCATGTCTGGGTCTCAAGTGGATAGATATTGTAATTGTGGCTTGTGGCCATGTTATCCAGCTGTACTTGCATGGTTTCAATATGGTCCTTTAAAGTCAATCTTGCAGTACTTGTACATTACCGCAAACTAAAGGTTGACACAATAACACATAGATCTGCAATGACTGAAACTGGAGAACAACATTTTAGATAAGAAATACAAAATAAAGTGTTAAAAAGACCATGCTTATATTGTTATTTTTTAATTTAGTCATTGTAAATACACATTATGCTTAGTTTTCATGCATTTCATATTCTTTTTAGCTACCAGGAGTGAAAGTCGTGTTATTCTATCATAGGTTTTTAGTTAAACACATCGCAGGGATGTCGGCCCTTATTCAGCTTTTGGTACTGTTTACAAAGTTCAGAACAAAGGAGTGAAGGACTAGAAAGTGAGGAAACAGATTGTGCGCTGATGGAGGAGGAGGGAGAGCATCATGGGAGCAGCAGGCTGAAGACATACTGTACAGGGATGGAGGACGAGGATGCAAAAACAACAGCTGAGCAATCCAAAGTGATGTGAGCCTCTCAACGTTGCCTCCCCACATCATTTATTAATCCACTGCTAGAATATTCATCTACTGTGGTACAACGCCAGTCCTACATGAGAGGGAGATAAATTAATAGAGCTCTGTGTCATCGTAACACTCATCAGTACATCACAACCTCTGAATGTAATTTCTTTAATCACCGTGTTTGCTGATTTCCTATTTACAGTTGCGTTTCAGTGCGTGTTTTCTGTAATAGGGCTTTAGAGAGATGGGCGGGGCTGTTTGTTCTGGGTTTCCGACCGTAACCTACGATGCGGACTGACATAAGCCTCATAGCGATACTCACACTTGAAAAGGTCCGTAATCATCCTTAAAATAGATCTCCATCTGTCTGCGTGTCACTGATAGTATTTACAGGGCAGTGATGTCTGTTTGTTCTGATGCGAGCGGCCTCAGCTGCACACCAGTTTTGGGATGACTGCATTTGGAGTCAGCCGGTGGTGTGATGTGTGCTCAGTGCGCCAGCTGCCACGCTTCACTTATTCTGATTAAATCCTTTGAAGATGAAGAGGAGGACAAAGAATCTGGCCGTCCTGTAACTTGTTATAAATCTTCAAAAGCCGGAGCAGTCCCATTAATGTGTACCCCGCTGTCACGATACCACACCGCGAATGTGATGATAACTAACCTCTAAGTCATGGTGGAATTTGACGCTACACTATGAAGTTAGTGTCACATCTGTCATCACATATGCTGTTAACTGCATGAGGAATCATCATTCTTTTTTCTCTTTCATTTGCCCTTCTAAAGGCTCGCGCTTATCTGAGTGTACAGGCCATCATCATAAAACATGTGCATAGTAACGTAGTTTGAAAAATATGTCAAAATATGCAAGAAAAAAAGAGTTTCTGCAACAAGCTTAGTCATACAGAGATTTAATCAGCAGTCATTTCTGGAGTGTGGTGTTTTTAAGTTTGACAATTGATCTCATGTTTGACCAGAAACAGACTTGATGTTTTTTTGTTTTTTTTACCAAATCAGATGATCTGATGGCAAGAGGCAAAGAGGATGAATGAAGAAATGAATACAACCATTAACAAAACAAATGCCCAAAGCAAACTATCAGCATAAGAAATCTGTACTGTTACACAAAAGAAAGACTTTTTTGTATCATTTACAATTTAAAGTAAAAAAAAAAAAAGTAAACACTTATTTAATCCCACCCCTTTTCTCTAAAACATATATTACAATAATTCAACTTCCTGACATTGCTCTAAGCTGCAAGTACATAAATAATCATGGCCTCAGGAAAACAAAGATCATCCCACCAGAGAAACAAAGAGGAGATTTATGCATGTGATGATGGAGGAAATGCAGGTATTTGGTGTGAAACAATAAGAAGCAGGAGGCTTTCAGATGGAAGTAGATGATTTGCTGCGGCGACTCCTAAAGGGGGCAGCTGAAAGTAGTAGTAGATGATCTAAACTACCAGGTACTGCCAGACACTGGGAGTTTTATTTAAACCACATTAAATTGAGTTTTTAAAATGCTTTTGCTGGCAAATAATTTCACAAAATGTTGTTTTTCTAAAGGTCTGAGGAGAAGAAGACCATCGCATCAGCATCATTAGATCCTTTGTTTTTTTGCTCAAACAGTACTAGTACTGGGGCGGCTGGGTCTCAGTAGGTGGAGCAGAGGGTTGGAGGTACGAATCCCGCTCTGTCCTACTCATGTGCCATTGTGTCCTTGGGCAAGGTACTTCAGCCACTTTGCCCCCAGTGATCCAGTGATTGTTTGGTGGTGGTTGGAGGGGCCGTTTGGAATGAATAAAGGATTAAAAATGCGAATATCTTGAAAAGTGTTTTAGAAATCCAATCAGTTATATGTATTATTATTTTCAATCTTATATAGGACCTCTAAAACACATTTTTTAATCAACCTTTCCAATGTTATACTGAAAGCAGACAAATAACACAGGTTTTAAATTGTCATGCAGAAGAAAACCTGACCATTTTCTGGGAGGATAATAAGTAACAGTGACCAATTTGGCAGTGTTTTCTGGAGTGAGACCAAAAAATGGACAATTATATGGAACGTGTTGGAGCGATTGAATCTAATGTAATAACACAGCAGAGTTAGTTTATCAGATATTGAAGTCTACTGCACACAAAATAACTAGAAGCGAGTTTTTATCAGTGGCTGCTGGGATTAAATCAGATGCATAATGACTCATGATGATAACGTCACCACTTCATTAACTCCTGTGGGTCGATAAGAGGAGGTCAGAGTGCAGGGTCGAATACCATTTCTGAAGCTGGACTTGTGATAAAATTCAGTTCTGTGCTCATAGAACATGATTGCACCAGTGAAAGGACACCAATAGTCCTGACCCTTAATATTATTCAGGCGAAAGGTCCTTAGTGTAGATTTATGGCAGAGATGAGGGAGCAGATACAGAATGATGTAAGGGGATTCAGATGAGAGCTTCAATAATCCAGATTTGGGATCAGGGCTGTTGTTTGCTCCGTTTGGTGGGGCAGGGCTGTTGATCCCCATCAGTCAGTCCCCTTCTGTGTCCTTGCTGTCTCCTGTCATCCCTGGCTGCTTCCCCAGGGACAGCGAAATTACTACTCAGCACGCCGAAATGAAAGGCCTCCGGTTATGTATATATACGCCGCTATCATCGGGACTGATTTATTTCCCCTCAGATCTGCACTTTCAAAAAATAAATAAAAGCATGATGGACTTCTTGATAAGCAGTTTGTACATACAGATAAACATCATTAGTGAGAACTAAATTCTGTGAATGGAATTAAGTTCGCGACAGACTTGCATATTTTATTGTGGTAGGAAAAAGTTTTTGTTCACCCCGTGCATTAGTGATATATTATGCTAAGAATCACTCTTAAGTCATTAAACTCTGCCAAATATTGTGGCATTCTCCAAACCCACATGCTCCTTTCTGCACGTGCTCTGTTTGGTCATGGTCCAAACTGGATATTTTAGCAAGATAATGAAACACATCCAGGACATGACACGTTGAAACTGTCAAGAATTTAGTTTTGTTGTTTTTTTTCTTGTTAACAAAATAATAATAATAATAATAATAATAATAATAATAATAATAATAATAATAATAATAATAATAATAATAATAATAATGATAATAATAAAATTGCATGTTTTTGTGTCCTAGTGTCCAAAAACTTTTTTCCACTGTCATAATATATATTTTAGGAACTACATTGTCTTTACATATTGTGGTTTTAATGCTTCACTTAAGTCTGTTCTCTCTTCAAGTCAAGACAGTATAATTTTGTATAGTATATAGACAATTTATATATGTGTATATAGTACATTTACAACAGTGACAGTCAATCCTATTAAAACTGCTTAAGCAGAAAAAGAAATGGTTGTGACCTCAGTCATGGCACCAGATGTGAGGAGAAGTAATAAAATTACAAAATAGAGAAATACAGAAGGAGTAAGGAATAAATCTGAAGCTGGAGTTTTATGGAGGAATCATGTGTTTCTGTTAAATCCACTTTTGTGCAAAAGTCTTGGGCTTGTGGAGAACCACAATATCAACAGGGACTGAGTAGTGGCCTGTAAGGGATAATGAGGCAGTATCATGTCATTTTGTAACATAGATGTTTTTGAGGCTTCCAGTATTACAGTGCACTATGACTTATTTGTTCTTTTATCCATCTATATGAAAATATAACGTTAACATCACTAATTTACAGATTTGGCAAATGGCAACCACTTCATCTGGCACCTGGTTTCCTTGCACATAACACTTGCACATACTCATTAATTTCTGAAATCAGCAATATAAGAATCTACCAAAATCTCCAGGTAAACGGTCTTTCTTATCTCTCTTCACGTGAAGTTGTTTGCGACTGGAAAACCCCAATCTGTTGTTTACCAGTTTCTATGAAACATATTTGGCTCCTGCAACAACACAGCCGCATTAAAGCTAAATGAAAACAGATAAGCAACTGTCAATCAGAGTAAAGACTTTTTAGGGAATAAAAATTGTTTCAAAGGGTAATAGAGAGTGGCATCTAAAGTCTGTTCCAGTTTTCACCAGATATTTGCAGTGTTTGACTACCTCCTGGGTTTTACACAGAAACAGAAGAAAGTTCAAAACAGACAAGAGAAAATCAAAGAGAGATGTATCCAGGTAGACGTGTAATGAATGCCTGCAAGTATTACCTTGACATTCATGATTTAAACCAGGGTAAACCAGAACAGACACATTGCACTGATACTAAGCATGAATACTTCCATGTTCTTGCACCTTGTCTAGGTGCAGTGTAACACTGAGCCCGAGCCAGCCTCATTACCAAACCCCAGCACTGACTATGTTCCTGCCTGGCACAGTTTCCACTGAGCAATGTGAGCGAGATTTCCCCAAAGAAATCTAGGTTTAGCAATCCGCAATCTTAAAATAGCTTTGAATCATACATTATT
This sequence comes from Ostorhinchus angustatus, assembly GCA_029822955.1. Classification (NCBI taxonomy): domain Eukaryota; kingdom Metazoa; phylum Chordata; class Actinopteri; order Kurtiformes; family Apogonidae; genus Ostorhinchus; species Ostorhinchus angustatus. The sequence continues at coordinate 37,065,991 of JAPTMW010000018.1, read as the reverse complement.
ACATAGCAGGCCTGCCTCCTCTGTCAAACAACATTCGGTGCTGTGATTATTGTCTTCTTGTTTTCTCCTAGCTTCCACATCTGAGAAGATTCCCCAATCTCATTAGCATAGCTTTATACTTCATATGAAAACAGATGACTTCTCCATCTCTCAAAAGTAAATGTACATGAAACGAAAAGAAAACCTTTGGAGATTACACAATGCACATGAATAGATACTGTCATGTTTTGAAGTTTGGATGTAAAAAAGAACAGTTGATGGGGAATACATAAAACATACTGAGCTACACGCATGTGTCTATGCAGGAGTAGATCGTAGGTGTGCAGATTTCTGTCCTATTTTATTGCGTTTCCACTAGTTTTAGTAAAGCATGAACAATGTTTGGAGATGACACTGCTTCTTGAACCTGCACGTATGTATAGTTATGATGCTCAGTTTGTCAGATGCCACAAACCACAGTCGTATTTGCGCTCGCTGTCATACAGGTCTGACACCATTCATACGCACAGATAAGCAAAATGTCAATACAGCATGGAGCCGGAGTGATAATCAAAACCGAGCCTCTTTGTGTTTGTCTGTCTTTTGTTCTTGTCAGGAGTGGTGTCGCTCCACAGTGTGGCCGAGCAGCCTCTGTCTGTGTGATTAATCCTCAGGCTGTCAGCTGGCCAGCGGTGATACCGAAACCAAATAGAAACTCACACAACGCCTAGCACGCTCTGTTTCAGTATGAACGTTAGGCTCTGACCGGCAAATCGCATCACTGCAGAGCAAAGAAACGCAAAACACACAGCGCAGTTTTATTTTTCAGGGGCAAACATTGACACAGGGGAAGCACCAGCAGTCAATACCTCTGTGTGTTATCAAGGAATTTTGGTCACAAATGTCTGCATGTCGCCCAAGAATGCATCCATACTATAGATGTGCAGGAAAACAACCTTCACCTTATCCGTGCCTGCGTGTGTTCATTTGTCTGATGTGAAAAGCTGATGAAAATTTCCATCACGTTTCCCCCTGAGGGGCTGTGAGATTGACCAAAACCCAGAAGTTATTTCATGTGACTGCCACCAAACTGCATTAGTGGGCCCGGCCGTTAGCGCTCAGACTGTCTGTCTCTCAACAAGATAAGGGGATATTTCCCGGCCCAATATTGCTTGCTCTGTTCTGTGCTGTCACTGAATACAATGACCGTCAGCGCATTCAATGAATATTATTAGCATTTTTCTCAGGATTCTGTCAATGTGGAAGACAGCTTTGTGGGAGTAGAAGCACATGCTATTTTCATTGTGGTCTGATATCTGAGCTGACTCTTGGAGAATAAAGTTGATACTGCAGTATATTGTCCAGTCTAAATGCAATTATGAGGCCGCTGTTGAACATCCATTATCAGCAGTCATTAACCAGACGTCACCTGGCTCAGCAGTTTCAACCTGCTACCTTTGTTCGGCTTTGAAAAGAGTTGAAAGGTGAAGAGAGTGACGGTAGCCAAAAAGTACTACTCATGATTAAAAGTTGACAAAGAATGAGGATTGGGTGGTGGAGGATGGAACAGTTTCTTGAGAAGTGGCAATATGAAGCAAGATTGGGAAAGACCTTTGAAAGACAGGATCAGGTGGACCATTGTGTCAGCCCCGAGGCAATTCCAGCTTCATCTCTACAAACTCTCACGAAACAGCTCAGGAAGAGAGACAGGCCGGAGTAGCAGATTGTTCTGGGTTATTGCCCTTTGTGTTATATGACTGTTAGCAGAGATCCATAAAGTACAAACTTTCAGATGCACTAATTACACTTTTGTTAGCTGTCTCATGCCCTGGATTCTGATTTTGTCCAATTTTCTTGCCTTATAAGAGCTGTAATGCGCTGTAGGGTTGGGTGATCTGGCAAAAAGATCGTATGATAATCGTTCGATTTACAATCATGATTCATGAGCTGAGTCACAATATTCTCACCTCTTATAAAATGTGGGTAAGTGTACATTTTACTTTGATTTCTGGAGGCTCAGACTGTGTGATGACTTTTTGTTGTCACTTGACTAGAAACTGCATTTTTTGCCTCATTTTGGACTGACTGAAGCAATATTCGCTCAGTCTAATATCAGGGGTGTCGAATTCATTTTAGTTCATTGGCCACATTCTGCCCAATAGGATCTGAAGTGGGCTAATAAAATAATCACAATGAAAAGTTAAATTACATTGTGAAAATTTTTACAGCTACAAAGCTTCCTTAAAAATGTGAATAACATAAACAATCTGAAATGTCTTAATAGAAATAATTGTCCTTTTTTACCATATTTTGCCTCAGGTTCTCACTGACACAACTTACAGATAACAGTGGATCTACAAACACATAAAACACTTGATAACAGGCAGAATATTGAAATAATTGCACTGATTTCTCTTAAAACATTTCAGGTTGGTCATATTTGTTGTCACTAATTACAAGTTATTATGATAGTATTTTACTGGTCCCACCCACTTTAGATCATATTGGTCTGAAGTAACATGATTGTTAAAATCTTCTGTGTAATTTTGCATTTCACAAATTCATCCCGCGGGCTGGACTGGACCCCTTGGCGGGCTGTATGTTCGCCACCTGTGATCTAGATAAAGTAAGCACTAGTCACATTATCTTGAACATAAAGCTGCTGCGTTTCAGTTAATTACTTAGATAATGGTGTCCTAATTTGTCCAGCCTGAGTTTTAGAATGAATCAATAATGTTTTCACCCCAGCAAAACTCCTTAGCACCTGTGTAGATCACACTCACTGTAAGTCAGAGTTCAGAACCAAGACCCACAGCTGATGAACTCGGGGTAATTTTTCATCGTTATATCTTCAGCA
>JAPTMW010000018.1:37025909-37037568 GCA_029822955.1 Ostorhinchus angustatus | reverse complement strand
TACACAGCTGGGATCAATACTTATCGATCGCTACCAGATATTTAGTTCATCCATCCAATTAACTCGGGTCGAAAACAATCACCACCGCCACGACAGCAGACCCAAGTCCCTTAACCTGCCCTCCATGCACCACAACAACCCTGACCTCCAGAGGGGCATCAAGGCACACCCACGCTCCCCCGAGGACAGGCAGCGATGGGCGCAGGACCAGGTGAGCCGGTTTGGATTATTTCATCCACCTTTTTCACTTCAAGAAAAATCCCCAATATTCTCCACAGACTTTGATTCTAGTGTATTTTCCATAAACAATGCTAGAAAAGAAATAGTACACTGTAACCCATACTCCAAACAAGAACAAAACCTGCTTTTATATAATAATGTAACATAATTATAAATGAATGTCCATTTTTTTATACCCCATTCTTCACTTCACTGGAAAAAAAAATCAATACATTCTCAAATCCAATAAATCATTTTAACACAAATATTACTTTGGAAGTTCTTTAAATTGAATAATAATTGACCAATAATGGACTTTTGCTACTCATTGAGCTTCAGTAGTTTTCAGGTAATAGTCTATTTCTGGCTCAGACCATGACCGATATATTTTTTAGATTATTTAGCCTTATTTTTGAGTTGTATTGCTCATTCCTGTAAAACATTCAAAGGTTTAATATTAGTCATTTATGTACTTCCCTACAGTTTTATGTAGTAACAAAATATAGAAGAACCGGTAGTGACCAGTACAGTAGAGAAAGCGAAGCAGGGTTTTTTTTTTTTTTTCAAATTTAGGCACCAAAACTACACTGCCATTCAAAAGATGGGACTCACCTGTTTTTTTTTCTTTATTTCCATGTCTATTTATATTTCTCACTGAAGGCATCAAAACTATGAATGAACACATATGGAATTACGTAGTTAAATAAGTGTAACATAACTCAAAGCATGTTTTTATATTTTAGATTCTTCAAAATAGCCACATTTTGCTTTTATTGCTGCTTTGCACATTCTTGGCGTTCTCTCGATGAGCTCCATGAGGTAGTCACCTGAAATGTTTTCCAGCAGTCTTGAAGGAGTTCCCAGTGATGCTGAGCACTTGTTGACCATCTGTGGTCCACCTCATGCCATTTAAAAGAGAAGGGGAGTCCAAACTTTTGACTGGTAGTGTACATGTTCAGGATTAGCCCCAACTGTAGGCCCTACAAACACCTTCATATCCAGAACTAAAAAAATAAATAAATAAAAAATACCACCCTTGTGGCATTTTGTGTGTGTTGTATTGTATTCTTTTAATACAACATAGGTACTAGAGAAATCATCTTCAGGGAATTGTGAGAATTTGCACTAAAATTGCAGGCACTCCCCTCGATGATCTTCTTGCCCTGTACAACAGCAGGTCCCCGAAAAAGGTAATGAAAAAGCTTGAGTCGTCCGTTATCTGATGAATTCAGATTGTTTCCATCAGGTCGTAGATACAGCCAACCACTGTGCAGAACCAATAGATTCAAAAAATCATTTATTCCATCTGCCATCCGGCTGGTTAATGACACTCTTTAATTATTCATACCTGTATTGTTGTATTTATTGTATTTGTTTTTGCTTGCTGATTGTTCTGCTGGCTGCAAAACAAATTGTCCTTCAGGGATAATAAAGATACCTTGAACCTTGAACCTAGGTACTATAGTTTATACTCAGTTAATCAATAATGTTTGTTAAATGGCCTGATGCCCTGATGTTTCAGAGAGTGCAGGAACCTATTTTTAACATAATACTATTCATGTATTTGACCTATTTTCACAAAGTGAGTCTAGGTGTAGAAAAATTTGGTTTCTGAGCTTAGAGGGTTGGAAAGTTGAAAGTTTATTGCAGGGGCAGAAAGACTGCGGAAAGGTTTGAGATAATAATGAGCCAATGTAACATGCAAGAAAAAGAATGACATAAATTCAAACTAATTCTTTGACTTTAAAGAATAGAAAACTGTTGAAGTGGACATTGACGTCAGTTGAGTGAGTACCCAAAGAAATAAACAAATAGAGATCACTGAAAATCAAAGCCTAAGTAATTAAAGCTGCAGCCAAAATCAGGGGAAATAAACACCCGAATCTGAAAGTACACACCTTCATTCTGCTGTTCCTTCCACTTGATCCAAATCTAAATACAATTATAAATATAGATGACCTAACATGTTTCACCGTTCTGGAAAATTTTTGCCAAATTTCCAAAAATTCCACATCAGGACATGGTGTCAGTCCTGTATTTAACCCCCCGTACCAGTCGGAGAGATTAACTCAAATCTGCATCACAGAGCAGATTTTCAACAGCGTGAAACTCAGTAATTCCAGGTGAGACACTTAATATCAGCTCTCAGCCAACATTGGAGCCACGCTCTGCCAATAGAGAGGTCCTTTTGCTGCATATTCATTAGAAAACTGATTAATCATTCTATTTCTAGTCTACATTAGTCTCACACTTAGTTATATTTCTGCTGCACTCTATGGCCTCCATTCATATGTGGCTCTACAATAATAACTGTAGATCAGCATTACATTTCATTCACTAGTACAACCCAGCATCAGTTGAATGTGTTATTCATCGTTTTTCTACACTATACTTAAATTATATAAGTAGTGGTAGTGGCATTTCCATGTCTTGTTGCTCTTTTATGTAAAGCGGCAGTGAACAGTCTGCTTTGTCTTGTTTATCTGACTGATGTAAACAGCCCCATTGTCATGCAGTGTTTTACTGGTATGATACTGATGTACACATTCTCTCATTTACTGCCCATCGTAGCAAAGAGGAGGCAAAACTAAGAGCAACAACCCATCAACAATGTTAATACGATCACAAGATGGACTGTTAATGCTCCGTGGCAGAGACCCCTGGCACTGAATGTGATTTAGAGGACATTTGTAGTGCAGAGCTCCTCATGAGTCACAGGTGACATGTTACTCAGTGTTATCCAGAGACGAGCCAAAGCCCCGCCCCTCCCCCATCCACCTTTCGCAGACGTGGATGAAGGCGCATACCCTGCACTGACACATTCATAAACTCAAACACTCACTGTGCTGTGCTACCCCATCGTCTAAAAGTCAGATGGTAAAAGGAGAGCACAGTGAGTCTCCCGTGGGCAGCATGTTGACACACACCTGCTCCACCGTGTGTATGTGTGTGTGTGTGTGTGTGTGAGGTTCATTTGTTGTGGAGAACTGGGTCAGATGGTGTAACTGGATTAGATTGTAAAACTATGGACTGTACAGTGCAGATTTACATGACTCGCAGAGATTATTTGGTCATTTTGTCATCCAGATGATGGCTCTCTGCACAGCACTTTAACCTAATCCTTAAATGAATCTTGAAAGCTTGAATTAAACATGACAGATTTACACACATTTACTCACAGATTTCGGTCGACCAAATTCACCATTATAACCTCCATAATGTCTGTGGTTGCCAGATGTTTCGCACCCAGATGTTTTCGCCTTTTCCTTTTCGCACCTGAAGTCTGGACGGTTCACCCTCACGGTTAACCCGACTGCACATAATTAGCATGGTTTCTTATCATCTGGAAAAATGAAATGCATTTAACAGACTGTAAATGTACCTTCAGACAAAACACCTTAATTTTATTTCGAAATATACAAATGATCAAAAGAATGACACATGAAATCCTCCAAGACTGACAACGACAAACAATCTCTCTGTTGTACATCTACATATTTCTTAATTTACATGTATATCAGTGCGCTAAGTGTGTCTGAAAAGTCTTAATCCCAGGGTTTGAAAAGTCCAGGCCGGTGCAAACTATTTCATTCTCCAAACGTCCAGGGTCCGAAAAGTTCTGCTCCCATGTATATAATCCTACAGTTCATGACTTTTTCGTTTTAGGGTTATTTTATCCACAAGGACCCACTTCTTTCAAAGTTTTAGCACCAACTTCAGCTCAGTGGGATGAGCCATTAGAGTAGGGTAAACAAATCTAAATATGTCCTGTTGTGCACTCGTGAACACATTAACCGAAGCTCACAGTTGTCTCTGTGGTCGTCTCCCTGTGGTAATTACACTGATGGATTAAAATGGAAGCGGTGCTGAATTGATGATAAAATACTACATATGCCTCCCCTTATTGCAGATGAAGGCGTGTGTGAGAGGTTTGACGGGATACACTTGGGATTGGGTACATGGATGTAGTTTTGTAGAACATCAAGCTTTAGTATTCCAACCCACCAAACAACAACACGAATCTCATTAATTTAATGGTTGTTTGCACAAGTGAGTTGGTGAAGACTATGAATACTGATCAGGACTTTACATTTGGCTCTCACTTTGCAGCAGAGCCCGCTAATGTCACGTCTGTAGTAATTAATTTCAGTTCCAGATGCATAATGACACGGCTTCTCTGAATTTCACTTTTTCACTTTCCGTTATCAAGCAGGAGGTTTTATTGGCAGGAGGACTTCATTTCACTCAGTAATACAATTGGATTTCAAGATGGATATCAAAAGGGAATAAATGTAATCCTCCCTCGGTGTCGTTACATGCTGGGCTGTGATATACAGTATAGGCCTGTGTATGTGATGATGAGACACGAGGCTGAAGAAGCAGCTAGTCCAATAATGAGTAAGAGAAAATAACCATGTGCCAGAGCTTTTGTGTCTCTATAAACTAATCCCTTTCACAGTTTGCTTTATTTATTTGCTTTATTTGTAAGTTAACACATCTGACACCAAAACCCTGGCATTGAATCCTATTTATTATAAATCCAGAGTGTTTTAAGGACTCAAATACGTTCCCAAACCTCCTCTTTAGCTGACCTAACAGCTCCTGTTATTGCAGTTGTGCTTATAAGTTTTCATACCCTGAGAGAATGTGTGTCTTGAATGTTCCAACATGACAATAACCCAAATCACAAGGCCAAGTCGACCTGTCATTGGCTCTCCAGCAGAAAAAAGTGAAGGTGAAGGAGTGTCCATCTCAGTCTCCTGACCTCAATATCATTGAGCCACTTTGGGGAGGTGTCAAACACGCAGTTCATGCAAGAAAACCCAAAATTTTAAAGGAACTGAAGGTGTTTGGCTAAGAAGGATGGGTAGAGAAAATAAAGTGTCTCATCCACAGCTATCACAAAAGACTTAAATCTGTCATTGATGTTAAAGGGGCGGGGAGATTAAGATCTAGGGTATGTAAACTTATGATCAAGGTCATTGGGATAGTCTCTGTTGTCAGTTTGATTTAAAAAGAGCAAACACATTTGTTTGATAATAAATGGCTTCACCTAACCACTAACTGTCAGTGACATAAAGGTTTTTGTATTATCATTCATTTTCTCTGAAAAATAGCTAAAGAACCACAAATTCTCCTAGGGTATGTAAAATTTCGCTTCTGCACCTCCTCTCTGTGAACACGAGTTCTCCTCCAGATTTGTCCTCTGCTGCCCATCCAACCAACCTGCAACGAAAACAAAAAGAGACATCTTTTACGTACTTAACCTGACACCTCCATTTTTTTTCTCTTATTCCAATCTATTCTCTTCTATTTATTTTTTTGCACCTGTTTTTCCGTGTTGACCCACCAGGTGAGCAATGGTGCAGAGCAACCCAGAAAACAGCAGCGCTCCGACCTCAACGTTCCCCTGGAGAACAACAATGTACCAGAGGTAAGAAGGTGTTATATTTGGTTGTTGTGTCATCCTTTAGATTTGTTGTGAGGTCATTTTTTTTTTGTTTATGTATATGTGTGTGTGTGTGTGTGCTTACATGTGTGTCTGAGTACATGAGTAATTGTGTAATTACAGTCTCAGCTCATGTCCTCTGCTTACGGCGTGATAGCGTTCTGGTAATTGAGTGGCGTGTCTGCTTGTGGTTTTATGAGAGCAATTTTTCACGGAGATGTCTGCTGTGGATGTTTGCTATATGGGCTCCACCCACACCTCCGTGTCCTTGGGATGAGTATGGTTTTTGAGCAGGTCTGAAAATATGAATGTTACAGTGAGATAAGTGAATCTCAGCATCAACCTTTAAACAATTCAACACTCTATGTGCATCTATCTCCCTACTTTTATCCTTTCTCTTCCAAAGAAATGAGAGTGTGAAAATGGGCAAGTAGCACTCATCAAATAAAGCAGGAGGGTTCCTTTTGAATTTACAATATTTATCTGCCAGCTGTTTAGCTGTTCTCAAGGCCATACGTGATTTGGTAAATGTCAGAGCGATTATGCGTGATCGTCTTTTACACCAGGTGATGATGGTATTTGTTTTGCATCTCTGCACTCAAATAGACCTGCCAAGGTAAGGGATGGTGGTGTTAACACAGTAGAATAGACAATTTTTAAAAAATAAAATGAAAAAATATTACATTCAAGGTTTACTTTATTGTGAAGGCAGCTGAAAATCATCAGTGCATTCAACAAGGTCACAAAACGTTGAAACTCAGAGACGAGTGTCATGATTTCTTATCCCACAAAGCAACAAAATGAACTCTCTCGCATCAAAGACATGTAGTAGTATGTAAAGTATGTTCACTTCTCTTTCTTTTACCTCTTCACTGCACTACTACTTGCTGCTTTGACATATGACTGTGTGCGTCCAGTGCTGTCCACAGTCTGTCCTCCCAAACACACACAAAAAAAAAAAACTAAAGGTTTTAATTTGTTTATTTGAGGCTGTAGAGATATGCTTAGTTAATTGGAAAGCCATTTAACAGTTCATCTGTCATACCCTGTTTTTGTTTTCCAGCCAACAAAGAAGGTTGCAGCGTTCCCCAGCTTTGTCGATGGTAAGTTAATCTGCCTCCACACCTGTTTGGTGATCAAATCAAAATATTATAATTGCATGGAACGTTTCCAGAGTTGGCTTTCAGGGTGAACCACATCAAACCTGAACATTTCCAGCGCTCTATCTTTGCTTCTGGGCAGATGCTTGGCCTAATAATGTGTGAGGAGCTTAGCTGCCTGTCTGCTTCTTCAGATCATGACAGTGCATTGTGTCCCTCAGTGGGTGTCTGCGAGTCCACATCTACATATCACAGACGCAGACTAATCTCAACCCTGCCTCCCACCAGCTCTGCACCTCCATTAGCCCACAGCCACCGGCCATCTCACCACTCGGTCCCACCCTGCCTCTTATCACCATCTCTGCATCTCCAGAGCAATAGTGTTTGACTGTTTCTGCTCATAGCTCACTGACTGCAGTGAATACAGCCTCCTTTTCACCACACTGACCCCTTCACTCCAACTGCACTCTGTCCATCCCTGTGTCTTCCTGTTAATCACCATCCTCTCTGTCTCTCTCTGGCCCAGTCCCCGGACCCTGCGAGCCAGAAGATCTGATTGATGGAATTATCTTTGCTGCTAACTACCTTGGCTCCACTCAGCTGCTGTCTGAGAGGAACCCCTCCAAGAACATACGGATGATGCAGGCCCAGGAAGCTGTCAGCAGGGTCAAGGTACTCAAAAAAACACACTCAGCAACACTGACTCATACATGCTGTTGGCTTTTTTTTGGAGTGAACATATCCAGCGGTCAGATTCATGCCAGTACTTCATGTCAATAAGCAGACCACATTTGCATTTCCACATCTAAATCAGACTCTTTGAGATTCTTTAGAGACTCTATGTTCTATCAAGGCTTTTAAAGATGTTGTTGTTGTTGTGACGTTTTCGTTCACACCCCAGAGGCTGCATCCGATCACAGCTGCTGGTTAGCTGCTGGCTCTGAAGAGTATTTTATAGAACAGCAGCTCAGTCACCAACATATTGTTACAATAATGATGTTTTTACATATGGTGCATTGGTAATACTCCATCAAAATATGAAGAATCCCTATGGAAAACACATCCAGCAGCTTAACGCGGTTAATACTGTATATTAGCCACAAAGTGCCGGAATATGTTATTTACACAATTGCTGTATATATAAAGAAAAACATAAGCAACTGGATTAACAGGCTTTTTAAACACACTGTAGGAAACAGAAGAAGCCCTGCTAAAGTATATCAACATATTGTTTTATTGTTTCATATTTTTTTAATATAATAATTATCATGAGGTGTTTTTAGTTTAGGTCCAGTCCAGATTGCTCCTAATATAATTTTCATGCACATTAGTGTTGTTTGTGTCTACAGTTAAGCATTATAGTCCTATATTGGGCATGAATGGTCTTTTAGGGTGAATAAAGAACTTGACCAGATTGAGCCACAGGGTATGTGGTGGACACAGCTGGATAATGGGACTACTGGCATGCAGACCTTAAATTTCCCCCGCTGACACTCGCTCCCTGCTGTGTACTAATATTACCAGGATGATGCTGTTCCAGTGCAGTTTTAGAAAAATACTGCGGATGGAAGCGATGTGTCATACACAAGCTCTACTCATATTCCTCTCGGTTAGACTAATTGCTTTGGTAATCATTGTTAAGTGCTTGTGTCCACATTTGCACAAAACAAGCATTTCAGGTAGACTTTCAGTTTCCCACCTGTACATGAAGATTCATTTTGTGATGTAATTACATGTGATGAAAGCACATGGAGTTGAGTCATCTTCACAGGAAAACACACAGCAGACATCATATACTTTAATCTCTTACTCAAACATGACTGTATGTGTCTGAATATTAACCTTTTCATGCATGATGTCACTGCAGTGGACAGTTACTCAGTTATTAATTAAAGCTTCGTTTTTTTCCAGTAATGACAACTCTTAACTGTTGTCCCATTGTGTTTTCTAATATTTGTTCCACTCATTTTAGTGTAAATCCTGCTGTGACATTTAGATTCTCCACTGTGGGATGAGTAAAGTCTTATTTTATCCTGATATGTTGTTGTAAAAATTCAGAACATGTAGTTATAAAGAAATTCTCTAATAATCTGCAGTTTAGAGAATAGTTGGTTCACAGTTTAATCCTTTTGGTTTTTGTCATTTTGTTTCAGTGAGTGACGTTTGACAGAATATAGTCACTGATTCAAGACCTTCACCACAGTGGACAGTTACATTTCATACTGAAATGATGCATTTTCTTACATTAGTGACGTATACTCTTTGTGGAAAGAGCTTTATGGATGTGTTTATGCTTAAAATGCTAATACCATTACATGTTAAACTGTTGATTTATGGAATCCACTACAGTGAATCACACTGTGTTATGCTAAAGAAATAAGATGTTGAAGAAATGCCACTAGTTTATTAATAATTCATGCATGAAAGGGTTAAATTATCTCCTAGGTAGTGGTTACATGATGCTGCGGAGAAATAAAATAGCAATATGGAAATGTCAGACACTCATATAGAAGATGTGTCAAGATATGAAGCATTAGGTGACGGTTCATGATCATGTTGTAGGAAATGGTGTGTCAGCAAACAGCCAAATGTCATGAAAAATAAATAGCAGTCCATTCTGTTTTTATTCAAGTCACATTTATGTAAATAAGCATGAAAAATAGATAAGCACATTACTTAGCCATAAATGTGTGATATGAACCAAAACCTCATACCCTGATTACGACACATAAAATATTGCAAATTTTATGTAAATTCAATGAATAAAGACTTAAAGACATATTTATTATTACTCTTTGAATTATAACCTTGACAAGTAAAAGGTACTTTAATTCTAATTTTATTTTTAGTGACATTGTGAACAGTTTCAATTACACATATAACAAAATACAGCATAAAATATCGATGTAGAAAATCTGTCTTGGTGGTTCTTTGCCATATTGGATGCCGCGGGCAAAAGCCTGTTGCAACATCTGAGTCTGGGGTTTGTTTTGAGAGCTTGACTGTAGTGGCTCTCATCCGTAGACAGTGTTTGACATGATCCTTGTGGAGGTGGTGAAAGAGGTAAGTGATGTTTGAGTCAGCCATGGGGATCAGTAGATGCCTACGACATAATCTGTAAAATACTGTTTTCGAGTTCTGTGAGACTTTTTATACACAAATCATGTCAGTTCAGCAGAAGGAGTCTGTTAGGTATGAGCTGGTCAGGGTCCGTCTCCTGGTCTGAATTACCTGTGTCATTTTTGTGTCATCAAGGTGACAAAGCAATAGTGATGACTAAAGAGTGACACAACAAACTGATAATAGAGCGTAATATGAAATGATAGATGTTTTTCTGTCATAAACCGACTATATATGGTCATATGTCACAGCCCTAACTATCACTGAGGCATTTGTGATCAAGTTTTAAGTTTGATATAACCCTTTGTCAAAGTCATAAACATGCAGCCTTGCAGACTACAGCATCTCAGTTCTGCATAAAATCTCATTTAGGAAATTTAATTTTATAGTAAAAAAAAAAAAAAAAAAAATACAAACCCAGACGTCTAATAGCTCCATTCTGACGGGTCATGCATCAATTAAGGGCATTCAGAGGAGAAGGATGTCAGAGAAAATGAAGTCCTTTAGCGTGCTGGCTGGTTTTAGTCTAAAAGCCCTCTTCACCACAATGAGGACATCTGCTGGCATCATCTCACATCTATATCCAGTCTGTATTTGATCCTTCTCTCAGTCATTCTCTATCACGCACAGTTGCTTTCTCCAGAAAAAAAAAAAAAGTCTTGTCAAGATGAAACCATGGCAACAGTTAGCTATCACCTCCGAGCGCTCTCTCCTACTTGGAACAGGTCCATTGAACAAGAGGCCGTCCATTATCTAGCTGATTTGTCCCTCGTGGACAAATGAATGGCAGTACAGCAACTGACATTTAATCTTTGACATTGAAATGACTGCACTCAGGCTGACGCACACATACAGTGTAGAGCAGCTCCAGGTCTAACACAAGCAAAGGAATGCACTTAGACTTACACCAGGTAAACTGGAGCAAGCCTGTAAAGATTATTTATGTAGATCTTTTTGGCATGATGTTCACTCTGTTTGATTTAATATTTATGCAGCTTCATCCCTCAGTCTGTGTTCCCTCTGTCTGTTCTCTAACTCAGCTCCACAGCTCAGCTCAGCAGAGCAGTAGATGTTGCTGAAAGCCTTAGATGTCAGTCTAGAGCTGATCACGAAGGGGGAAAACTTAACAAAATAACCCCCCCCAGAGGAGTTTTCCCTGTGGCCTGTTGTCTCTGCTCTTTTTGCTTGTACAGACTTAGTGGTTAAAGCTCAGCAGTGCAGTGGCAGACGGCCAATCTCACACCCGGAAATGTGATGAGGGTCAAGATCACAGACTGTGGCCAAGATAATATCCGCTAGTTGATGGCAAATGGAGAGAGTTGCAGTAGCTTTTCTTGAACCTGACTTGGAGGAGTTGATTTTGGCTGTGTGCTAGTGCAACATAATATACTGTCATCGTCATCATTGTAAGTGCAGTAGGGCGCAGCGTCAAGTTTTGGATGCTAAAGTAATGTATGTATATTAAAGTACTTAAATTCCTTCTAAAATCACTTCTGAAGTGTAGTTCAGAGGCACTCGCCTGCTTCTGTGTTTAAAACATTAACCCAGTCGTTCTCAACCTTTTTTGGCTCGTGACCCCATTTTAACTTCACAAATTTCTGGCGATCCCAGACATTCAAAATGGAGACTTTTTTGGCTAAAATTAGTTGTTGATCATGTAATAGTTTGCTATACTATGTTGCAAATAAAGGTTAATTTTAGATGACATTTAGTCTATATAATGTATATTATTATGGACGGAGGCAGAAAAGTCAGGTGTAGATTACTGCAC
>JAPTMW010000018.1:36955941-36968708 GCA_029822955.1 Ostorhinchus angustatus | reverse complement strand
CGCGACCCGGCCCCGGATGAAGCGGAAGATGATGGATGGATGGATGGATGGATGGATGGATGGAAAAAACGGTTTGTTTTGATGTTTATTTTTCAATATATGCTCCATCTGTAGGTCAATACATCTCTGCAAGTGTTGAAACCAGCCCTTAAGTCCATCTGTGTAAAACTGAAGACCAGGTGACTTAAACCATGTCAAAGCCATGTTTTCCACTAACTTTTTGAATCCCCCTCGCATAATACGATTTGTAATCATGTCAGTTAAGAAATATGCATGATCTATTCTATACTGAACCAATCACAAGTCTGGGGGGCAGGTGTTTTGCAACGTGTCATATGCACCGACTTGTTTTTGTATCACAAGTCAAAGTCAGTTCCAAGTCCATAAATGTCTTTACAACTGTTGTTGGTTGTTTACTTAATTCAGAGGTAAGGATTGAATTACAGATTACACCCTGCATTCTTAAGTTTCGCTGACAAAAGCACCACGTCTGTTTTATTCATTCAAGCCCCGCGATTCCAGACAGATTCTCTTTGAGAAAGACAGATGGCTGGCCAGGCTGCCCCACATCACCTCTTAATGTGAAAAACACTTTTCCACCTGACTCTGGGACCTGGATTTGTCACATGAAAGGCATATTTACTATATCTGCAAAGAGACCCAGTTCTTTTTGTCCTTAGCCCAGGTTTAATTCTCCTGCTGTTGTCTCTTGTTCAGGAGTGGACTAAACCATCCTCTGAATCCATCCTCTGTCCACTCTTTGTGAAACATCACCAAGCTCTTGAATCAGCTTGTCTACCCTGGTGCTTATCCACCTTTTCGTACCACATTTTTCTCTTCCAGTCAACTTTCCACGAATAGTCTTTGATGCATCATTTTGTGACCCCTTCAGCAGCGCCCCCTTATGCAGGATCCTCTGTCAGATTATGTCAGATTGGGTGTCGAACCTGACTGAGAGACTTGTGTTATACTTTGTAAATAGGGACTTGAAATTTAATCAAAAATTTTGTAATGCTTGAAAATGTTTTGTTTACATATAATGAGGCTATAATATATCATTTTCACTTTCTGAAATTATTGACCTCAAAAAAGGATTTTTCCATGACATTCTACCTCTTTTCAGATGTACCTTTATATCCAGCTATGGCTATGAAACAGACTCATGGGTATGTGGAAGGCACTGATCTGTTTGTCTTAAAACCTACAGCTGAAAGTACCCAATGCATTTAGGCAATGTGTTTCAGCAAAGTACAACAAAGTATAAACCATACCTCAAACTTATTTGGAAACCAGAAATGTGTAAAACCCTTTTTAGTGACTGTGTGTCAACAAAACCCATATTTATTGGTGTTTAACTATAGTTGTAACACATTAACCATACATTTGTATACCAGGCTGCCAGTTCTATTCTTTACATGCCGTGTCCTGAGAAAACTCCTGAATGCGTGTTGGATGTGACTGCTTTTGAATGTTTGTGTGGTTATGTAAGAAATGCAACACGCTGAGCAGCCATGGCAATTTAAGACTGAAGTCTCTGACATACACGCACATACAGTAGAAGCACACAAGTGCAGTACTTGTACTCCAGTAGGCTCTATCTGGACGGTCTGATCACTGCATTCTCATGCTTTATTTTGACATCCAAGCTAACAGGTCTGACTATGGTTACGTTTACTCCTTCACTTTAACTGGCTGACAAAACCACTTCACTTCTTCAGAATATTCATAATACTCACTGCATGCATTGTGACTCAGCATTTCAGAATTATTTTGGTTGTACTTTTTGCAGTTTCGATAGGTGTAAGAGTCAACATTAAGCCAGTTTCACCCTTAGTAGTTGTAAGTTCAGCCTACAGTTGAGTGGCTTGTTGAATAATGCAGTCCCAACTATGACACAGCAGTCTTCATAGGACTGTAATTGGAATGTGCATGAATTGGCTATCGAGGCTTACATGTTTCTACAGTAAAAGCCCTTCTGGCACGACGCACTCTGATCCTACTATAAACTAACAGAACCCAGTACGACAGTGTTATGTGTTATGACAGCTTCATTACTTTTCTTACATGGAGAGAATTAAAGATCTGCGACTACGGGTTTGCATGAATATTTCACATATATTTTTCTATCTGCTCCAGCATCTCTAAGGAGCCTTAATTTAGCTGATAGACTGTTTATTTCAGATGCAGTGTTGTGGTGTAGTTATTTTACATGCAGGGAGTTACAATATCAACAAGACTGAGAGTATAAACAAATGGCATGATGTGTTTGCCTCCGTGTTTATGAAGGTCAATGTCACTGAAATCAAAATGTCCTAAATATTTGCACTTTTCACACAGAAAAATACAAAAATACACTGTTCTATACAACAGAAGTCGTGTGTATTTTTTTTTTTTTTTTTTTTGGCTGGTCACCTGGTCTGCACTGCAGGTAGTCATGTGACCAAACACTGTAGACACTTCACTGCCTAAACAGACACTCATTGATCATAACCAGAAAGCTTATACTACATTGTATATATACTATATATACTATACAGCTCTTCTATATGTCTTGTTGACGCAGATGTAGGATTGCACAGATGGTAGAGTATGTTATCTGTTTTCACTCTTCACTGAGAATCTCGTGATAAGATGCACAGCGACAGGCATACAGTACAAACATGTAAAACCACATGGCAGCACCTACAGCAATATACTACACACAAATATACAGACTGATATGTGTGATTAGTGGAGAAATGATTCACTCCGTTCTTATTTTAAAAAATGTATATATATATAACATATTGCCGAGTGAAAATATTACTTTGATACATGCCTTCTATCATTTAAAACAATGTGACTACACTGAAAATAAATTAAATTGCTGAATTATCAGATTATGAAAATGAAATTGTTTGTGACCGTCGAAAATGTATTTTCTTGTTTTTACTGGTGCTTGATAGAAAGTAGCAAGGGGCCGCTGCCAGAGGGTGATGGTAATACATCTAAAAGCTGTTTGTCACCCACCATTAAACAGGAAAAGAATACACGACTGTCTTGTGTTGGTAAAACATGTGGCGCTCATGGGTGTATTAAAAGTACTGGACACAGTACTACTATCCAGCCTTGCTGATAGTTCCCATAGTGTTTTTTTTACCTCATAAAAAATCCCCACCTCTAAACCATTATTCTTGTAAATCACATTGATAAGAGAATAAAAGTATAAAACCACTGACAGAACATCTATACCGGCATACATAGTTGGATATTACTCTGTTTCTTCTATTATCTGTTTATATAACACGGGTGCTTTTTTAAAATATAGAAACAACAAATATAGTATTTGTGTTTGTACTCAGAAGCTCCCAGGTGTCCATGTTTGCATGTCAAGGAAGGCATCACTGAAAAAAACAAGTACGCTCTGTCAACTTTCAGTAAGTCACAAAAATCTGTGGCATACAAAGTCAGTCATCTGATGTTTAATATCTCAGGAGTGTTATTTGAAGGAAGAGCCAAGTGGGTCTGACTAAAGACTGTGGTGCTGATCCAAATAAGTCCAAAATGATGCCACTGGCAAAGTATTTGACAATGTAATTCCGCTGATGGCCACAAGAGGCTGGCTCTAAAAACAACCTGTTCTGATAAACTTACATTGAACTTTGTTTTGGATGAAGTTTTTCTGAACACTTCTGGTGCTTCATCTTTACATTATTGTTCTGTTCATAAGATCTCAGCCCAGATACAGGCGTTTGATATCCGTTATGTCAGGTCTATAGTACGCTTGTCCACTGAGTCAGAGATTCTAGGCTTATGGTTATTTAATAAAACCTACTTTTTCAGACAGTCAGCTAAACTGTAGTTGTGCTTAACCCTTTATAGGGCACCCATAGAAAGACTGAAATTCAAAATTTCAACCTTATTGTGTTATTGGAGGATACATGGGGTGGCCATGGCTCAGGAGGTAGAGCGAGTCGTCCAATAACCGAAGGGTTGGCGATTCGAATCCTGCTCTGTCCGTTGTGTCCTTGGGCAAGACACTCCATCCTCCTTGCCTGGTGTATGGATGCATATGAATGTTTAGTGGTGGTCGGAGGGGCCGTAGGCGAGAATTGGCAGCCACACTTCCAGCTGTGGCTACAGATGTAGTTTACCACCACCAGAGGGAGAATGTGAGAGCGAAAGAATAATGGATCAATAATGTAAAGCGCTTTGGGTGCCTTGAGAAGCGCTATAGAAATCTAATCCATTATTATTACAACAAGACTTTATTTCTTTTGCGAATTTTTTCATCGTTATTTTATTGTTGTGTAGAAAATCCAGATCCATGATGTCACCATATTGGTTCCTTACCTGTAAGTGTCTATCGCCACTTTTCTGACCACATATTTGAAGTGTAAACAATTATATTCTCATCTGGAAATATCTTAACATGTTATTTAATCTCATAAATCATAACTTGCAGTTTTAATTTTCCTCCTCCACCATTGATGCCTTGTTCGTAGCTCCAATTGTGCTGAAGGCATCGCATTAGTTTATATTGTGTCGCTATAACAACTAGCTGGGCTGAGTGATTGCTATACCTGCAGTGTACTAATCACTCAGGCCAAACTGAGCCAAACAAGTTGACCTGATACCAGCAGTGAAAAACTGACACGTGCTTATCCCACCATCTGATCTGTTGCCAAGTCCGTTATCATTTTATTTCCTGCTTCCTGAATCATCTGAACTTACCCGGATCATCAAAATCATTTCTAAATGACTTTGGTTTATAACTTACTACATCTCTGAAAGCTGTGCTATGTACAGTATGACGGCTTACTCTTGTTTTTTAGGCACTGAGGAAAAACATGTTAATACTAAATTTTGGCCCGATCCTAATTCACCCCCTACCCCTTGAAATGGAGCTGTGAGGGTTAGGGGTTGAAATATTCCCCTATGAAATGAGCCAACCCTTCGTGACCTGTTACATCATCAGCAGTCATCGATGCAGCTATTAACAGACGCGGCAACTTTTTTTCCGAAAGTATTCAGCAGCTGTAAGCATCTCTGTTGCATGGGCTTCAGGTGTCTTTTTGTGGCTATCAACTTCTAAACCACAGAACGGCGATCTAAAACACATTTAAACGGTCGATCAAAAGATTAAGTTGTTTACGAAGAAAATCGGTACATTTGTGCGTTTCTTTCATCACACTGCTGCACTTTTTTGCTGTGTTGACCTCCATCTTGCTGGTGATTCAAACTGAATTATGGGAGATTTCTCCTACCCCTCCGTTCGTATTGTGGTCCGTTTCGAAGGTCCATACAGCCCTCCACCTTAGCCCCCCCCGACTAATCGATAATCGGGACAACACTACCCCTTCATGTGTACGGAGGGCCAAGGGGTGAAGTGGGATTCGACCTCAGTGTACCAGTATGTTACAGTGTGTGTTGACTGGTATGGAAATGCAGTTACATAAAACAAACATAACTACATCTTCATACAGATGTCAGAGGGTTTAGCTATGTTCAGGTGAAAGAGTACCCTGTTGTCTTATCACAGATACACTGTCAGCAGCACAAACACAGACCACCTGACACTGATGCGCTTTCCTTTGTAGCGTGGCACCTGTAAAAAGTTTTTTTTTCAGCAGGGGGGACAGCTCGTCCCTCCCGCAGGATCTTTGTGCCTCTGTTCAGCACTTGCCTCAGCAAATCTGTGGTAGGGAGACGCTGAGGAGAGAAAGGCTCCACCTGGCAGACTGTTAATAAAGGTGACAGTGGGAGGGCAAGAGGAGAGGAAGGTGCTGGTGTCAAAGCCTGCTGACTGGAGGCACAAGAGCACAAAGCTTCACTTACTGTCAAACAGTACTGTCTGCTGCATACAAACATACATCTACAGAGACTCCAACACTACGATATTATAAAAATTCCGTTTTCTCTTCACCTGTCAGGGAGTATATCTGTTTACATGTATATTCCTCTTCATGTGGAACCGTCCTTGTTTTCCTCTCCTACTCCCCCTACATCCCTGAAGCTAATCCATAAATCACTGTCCAAGCAGCAGCAGCAGTCATTTAGTACCTGGAGCTCCTGGTGTTCATTCCCACTCACTCGCCCTGTTTGTTTTCCCCTTGGCCCCCCAACACTGTATCACCTCCAGGCTACTGCTTCTGCCCTGTATCTGTGAGATGCTAAGTGTTAAAAAAAAAAAAAAGAAAAAAGTCAGCTGTTCCCAAATCACCTGTTACTTAGCAACAGTCAAATGGAAGGACTTTGGAGCCAACATGGCTGCTGCCGCCTCTGGAAGCATGTTTTATTCCCGTCACCACCCTCTTTTTTCCAGTTTTGACCTGGACCAGAGCCTTTGCAATATAAGGTAGACTGAGAGGAAGACAGTATAGCGTGCATAACCGTTTGCAATGTGTCACATCCCATGCATTTCTCATGCAATTTTGTAGAAACAACAGCAGGCACATTCACTTCAGCAACTGTTTCATTTACATATTGCATTAGCCTTGGTTGGGTTCATATGCTTTATGCATCCTCTGCAGCTTCCATGTCTGGCGGTCCATGTGCGCCTTCTTATCACATCACTGCTCTCTGGCAAGTCTCACACACGTCACAGGCGGGTTTTCATCATGAGGATACTCTTAGCTTTTTTCCTCTCTACAGTACATTACTGTGAGCTCTCCATTTATTTCTCAACATCAGCAGGTCCCCTTTACCTCTTTTCCATTTGTAGACATATAAAATAAAACATAACAGGTATAATACCAGCCCTTTCATCAAATGTTAAGTGTAGTGTGTACCATTTTTGGATGATAATGCCTTGTAAATGGGTTTGGAATAAATTTGGGAATGCACCCAGTTGTCTGTTAGATCTAATTTTAGCTCACTGTCCAAATTAAAAATGCATGTTCTTGGCTCTGACATGTGGACACCGCTGTTATTTAATTGTTTCACATGTCCTTTTCATTCAGTTCTATTGATGTCTCCTGCATATTGTAAACACAATACAATGCTCTCACAGCTGTAATTTCATTGGTAATGGTCCATTCAAATCACATCCTACTATTTTAGTATATAAGCAGCGTTGTAGCAGCATCTCAAGCTTCATGTTAATCCCAAAGACATTATGAATGTACAGTCAGCAGCACAGCACATTCATCTTAAATTATGTCGCTGCTAAATATGAGAACATACCATGTGTCAGACCTATCCTAACCAAGCCCACAGCCAGTGTTGCTGTGGAGATAGAGGTCTGGCAGGGAGAAATTGAAGCTCTGCAGTGAAGTGTTGAGTTACAGGATGCATTCAGCATCTACAGGAGCTGTTACCTGCACACAGTAGTCAGTGTAAACACACCAAGATGGATGGCGATGACTCTGGTGACATAGAGCAGGTGGATGCTGACGCATGCCAGCCTCAGTTTCAGTGACTCATTTCTTTGATGACACAAACAAAACTATAATACAAATATTTGTTACTCGTACATGTATATTGGGTTGTGTACGCCCTTGCCGTGTGGTTCTTGATTATTTGTATGCCATGTGCATGAAAGAGAGGCAGAGAGAGAGAGAGAGTGAGACAGGAGAACGATCCAAGGCTACAGATTTAATCTGGCTGCTGTGGTCATGTGATTAATCGTGGCCAGGGGCCAGGGGATAGTGTAATTTATGGTAAGGGGGGGGGGGGATCAACACATTTGGATGGTTGCTGCTCCTGAGGGAAATCTCACTCTTAAACCTATCCAGTATTCTTCTCCATCTTTCTCTGACTAATATCACAAATGTGACAGCTGTTATGGACAAGTTACCCATGTGTGTGTATGTAGGTATAACGAAGTCAAGAGTATTTAATTAAGATGTTTACTTGGAAAGGGAAAAGCAAACATCTGAATGATAAATAACTAAAAACACTCAATTCATCATCTATTGGTATGAATGTTAACCAAAATATTTTAAAAAAAACAGACTATAAACTAAAATAAAATAGAAAAAACTGGAAAGACACTGGTAAAAAGAGAGCAAAAACAAACAAATGTAAAAGTCATTAGTTCATGTTTGTTTGCAAAACAAGTCTGCCTTGCTATCATTTGTTATTTCAAGGACCTGTGGGTCTACAAAGGTGCTCCTTTGTGAGTCATTATTACAAACAGCCAGTAGATTGTGTTTATTAACAGAGATTAGTGAGAGTATTGACAGTTTGCTGAAGACTGTGCGTCATTCACAGCTTCCACTGCCCTTCTGGCTTAAGACCATGACACTGCTGTGGTGACCTCACCATCCTCAGTCTCCTTCAGGCCACTGGTGTGCTTGTGTGACTGTGTGTTTACTTAATCCTCTTTCCAACTCCAAGAGCTGTAAATTAACATTAGTCCAGTCAGAGAAAGGCGAGGTAGGATATGTTGAGCTTTTTTGGAGAATTGTCAGTTGTTTTTGTTTCTGCCAATATCAAGCAGTGCTGATAACAGCAGTTTTCCACTGACCTTCCCCACCAGCTGCTCAACAGCACGCCCTCCCATCCAACAGGAGTTACCTGCCACTTCACCGGCTCTCTGACGTTTCTCCTTGGCTGTTTATTGTGGTGTGTTCGTTGTTCCTGATAGAGTTTACATCTAGATTTACTTTTTCCGGTGCATGTGTCTTCTCAACCAGACAGCGGTTTATGCTCAGTTCTCTCTTCCTTCATTTTGTTTATTAGTCTGAACCGTTATGTAAATACAGTGAACTTGATATTTCACCTTACACTGCACTGTCCTAAAAACACAGACTGCTCTGAAGACACAACCAATATTTCAAGGGTTAATGATCCTGCCCAAGAGGGGTGATACAGAAGGAATGTGTGAACAGTCACGGTCACATCATCCTCTTCCTAATCACAGTACAATCTGAGAGAAAACACTATCCAACCTCCAGGCACCGTCTGAACATAAACATACCAGCACACAGGGATTCACTTTAGCATGGCTCTATTACACACGGTCTATTCTGATGTCCCCTCGCCCTTGAGGACTCTCTAATGACTCATGTTGGCTGGGCATTTAAATTCGACACCGAATCAATCATTGAATTGATTTGTATCTTCACAGCGACTCTGGACTCTCAGGCAGGGACTTTACTGTAACCTACAGGAAGCCTCAACATGCTGTATGGGCTAGCATGGAGAAGATTAAAAAATGAGTTACGTAGTCTAATAAATAAGGAATAAAAGTCACAGTACTTGGGTCAATCTTTGTCGAAAATATATCAAGTATTACATTTATAGTGTGCATAAATAGTACTTTAAATACACTGCCTGGCCAAAAAATAAGGCTGCACTCAGACTTAATTAAACAAAGAGCCTTGCAGTGAGTAGCTTCCCATTTCTTTAACAATTATTAATTTGCTAAGGAGTATAAAGATTGGACAATGCCAGGATTCAAATTGTGAGGGAGTGGTTCGGTCCAGACCTGAACTGGACTGACAATCAGCTGGAGAGGACTTGGTCCGACAGTGATCTGAGTCTGCCATCATCAATATTGGATGTAAACCAAAACTCAGTGCAACTCTGGACATAAATAAATCTTCTGATATTTATTGTGACATTGCATAAGTGTTTTGTGAGTGTTGAGTGTGTCCTGTAGTCAAAACATAGAACAATCCAATGATATATTGGATATGGGACGCTATTTATTTATTCATTTATTTATTTTTATATATATATACACAGACAGACACAGATGTACTTTTGGTCCTATGACTTTTCTTAATCAGCTCATACTGACTGATCTTGCCATTCAGTGCAACCTGTGTAGCAGCTTAAGGAGGTATAGATTTAAACAGGATCATAAGCAATAGAAAGTGACAAGATGTGATGAGTGGAAATAAGATAAGATGTAATTCATGACCATGAAGATGTAAAAATAACCTGGACAAGTAGTAAAATATAAATGAGAACAATGAATGTGTGCATAGAAATTTCTAAGTTGAGCATGAATAAACAAATATAGGTCACAATTATTATACAGTACACAATGTCAGGGTTGCAAATCAAATATAGCTAATTGGCTACAAATACTGCTGTAACACTAATGAACCACTTAAATGTACAATTGATATCATTATTACTTTGTTAATACAACATAGGAGGATGCATGTATCATTAAATGTTGAACAGAAGCTAAGAACAAACAAAAACTTTATGATGAACGGATATAAGATACAATATAATTTTCATATTTCTTCTTTCAAATAGCAAAAACCACCTGATCATATAGTAAAATATAAATGACAGCAATGAATGAGTACATTGAAATGTTTAAAGGAGTGATATTTTGCTTTTATTTTAAATGGAATTAAGCATTTTCAAACATTTCCCTGTACTTGGGTCTGAATTCTTCATTAATTCAACTCCACAGGTCCATCTTCAGCCCTATTTCTGAGTAATGACACCAGAAAGGTCATTTTGAGCGCTGGCCCTTTAAATGCAAATGAGCCACTTCATGCCCCCCCCCAATACAACCAACAATTGAACATTTTAGGTAGTTGTCTTGAAGTTTGGACATATTTTCAGTATGGACTATAACCGCTGCTGCTGACAAACAATTATGTCGTACTCAGAGAAATGTTTGTCGGAAGTCTTGACTTTGTGTGTAAATGTCATGACATAACTAGTTATAAAACATGACAAATTCAGAATTAAAGCGGGTTGTAGAAATCCACTCAATTTTCGCCAAATGAATATAAAGATAACTTTGCAGCACCTGGAGGGTTCAAATTCAAACTTTATGAACTATTAGGGTCCAAATACACAATAAAACCAAAGACTAATAAAATTGGGTTTAACTAAATATGACCCCTTTAAATTTGAACTTAAATAAATATAGACACAACATGCATAGTACAGTATGTACAGTAATGTTCTGCATACAATGTCAGGCTTGTAAATCAGCTATAGCTAACTGGACACAACACAATACTGAAATGTGGTAAAAAAAAAAAAAAAAAAAAAAAAAAAAGTGCAATATATAAAAATGTTACATTTAATTACTTACTTGTACAATTGATAACACTTTATTGCTTTGTAAGTACAATGTAGAAGGATGCATGTTCATTAACTTTTAAACTGGACCTAAAAAAACAAAAAATGCAGTGGTTGGATGAATATTTTGCAAGATCATGACTCAGAAAACAGTAGGAAAACAAAAACAGCTGGGTAAGAATAGTGTGAGTAAAGAGGCTCTTAAAGGGTGTTGGTTCCAGCCCATTTCAGGTAAATATACAGTATTTCTGGCGTTTGTAAGTTGATTTCCAGTGGTGTTTTCCACCTCTCCTGTCTCCTCCACCCTCCTCCTTCTGCCTCCTCCCTGAACTCTCTGTTGCCGTCAAGTGTCTTCTCTTGACGCAAATCCAGATGCTTTGATGGATCATTTACAAAGGAAATAAAAACATTTCTTTGCCTTTAATTTGACTGTAGTGACATTTCGCTCAGCAGCGGTTAGGTTACCCCCTCTTAAGCCATGACATCGCTCCCTCTCCTCTCCTCCCCTCCCCTCCCCTCCTCCCTCCTCCGTCACCCCCTCCTCCCTCTCCCTCCTCCCTCTCCCTCTCTGGACGCGCTCTCACTCTCCTTCCTACCTCTCAGACGCTTGGATGCTGCTGCCGCTGCATCCACTCTTGGACTCTGTTTCTCTCCCTCTTTGACTCTTTTAGTTCATGACAGAAAAAACGGTGTAAAGACAAAAATAGGTGGGAAAAAGTGCCGCTTCAGGGCGAACCACAACAATGACCCGGTCCTGACTAAAATTGAATGGATTAGCCAATCTATTCTGAGCTCTAATGAGATTAGAGAGTCAGCGCAGACATGGGTCGCGGCGGCGTGGTACCTTTCGTTGAGCTCTTCTGGGAACATTTTCCCTGTCAGCAAACCTCCAGACATGGAAATGGCGTTTTTGATGCTGAAGATGCAGCGGATGCCGGGGGACAATAACAGATCTTTGCGTGCGCGCTCACCTGTGCCGCTTTTGTGGCGCACGGATTCCTAGAAGTAGAAGTAGTAGTAGAAGTAGTAGCAGAAGCAGTAGTAGTAGGACAAAATGAAGTACCAGAAATATATCACGGTGATGCAGATGGCCATGGGAGTGACAGCCTCCAACAAAGACTGCCTTCCCGCGAAGAGACAGCTGTGGTGAGTATACTAGAGGAGGAGGAGGAGGAGGAGCGCGTACGGATGGGAGCGTGTGTGGATGGAGGGATGGATGGATAGATGGATGGATGGATGCGTGTGTGTGTGTGTGAGGAAAAGAGTGGCAAGCAAGGTAGGGTGTTTTCTTGTGGAGAAAACAGCTTTAAAATTAGCCTCTTATCCTTGTTGTCATGAAAAGCTCCCCCTCTTGCCCTCTCGTGTGAACTTAAAAGCCGAGCAGCTGTCGGCGGAAGTCGGCAGTTTCCGAGGAGGGAAAGGGGTATTAGAACATTTTCAGATCTGTACATTAATGGACAATTAGCATCATTTGCTCAGTTAAGCGATAAATTTAGTCTTCCAAATTCTCACTTTTTTCGATACCTCCAAATTAGACACTATGTTAATGAAAATTGGCCACATCTTGATTCTATCTCAACCACTCATCCTTTTCTTGAGACCCTCCTACTCTCTCCAGACTCCAAACAGTTAATATCAAAATTTGTGGGTTCTTTTACTAATCTAGTTTCTTCAGATTATATTAGGGAAGCCTGGGCTAAAGACTTGAACTCTGAAATATCTGCAGAACTCTGGGATGAGGCACTGTCTCGGGTCCACTGCTGCTCTATTAACTCACGTTATAG
>JAPTMW010000018.1:36890480-36900537 GCA_029822955.1 Ostorhinchus angustatus | reverse complement strand
AGGAAATTTTGGTTGGTGGCCTCTTGGAGTAAATGTTTCCAGAAAAGTACTTGTGATCGAAGATTCACCACAGTGAGAATAGTGCTGCAAATGTTTCTTCATCGCTAGATAATCCATTAGTAATAAAGAACAAAAGTGGTAACAGTATGATTATAAACTGTTTTAACTGTGAAAACATTTGAATATTTTCACGTATGTGTTAGATGTGCTAACAATTCCTGGAGCACATCTTAAAACTATATTTTCATATGCTACGGTATCATTAATTCATGAATTGTAAATGTAAAGTATGTTATGCCATTTTTCAATTTATAAAAGAATGTGATGAGGAGCTGCAAATTTAACTCTTTATAGATCACTCTGAAATTCAACATTTCAGCCTTAGTGTGTTATCGGAGGACATAACAAGACTTTATTACTTTTGTGAAATTTTTACATTTTTATTGTCATGTAGAAAATCTAGGTCAATGAAATTACCATTACCATATTTGGTTCCTTGCCCATAAGTGGCAAAAAAAGAAATATATCTAAGAATTATGTGCAAAAAAAAAAAAAAAAAAAACGGATTGGGAAAGGAAAATGTATTTTAGAACATCACTTTTAAATCATTAGGACGACATAAGTGCTGCTCCAGACCCCTGTCACCTCCACATTATCCTTTTGCACATCATTCCTTACATTAGTACCATTATTTCATGGTACCGAACAAAGCAGGTCCACTCACTGTTCATGCAGAGGTGGACCTTCCAGACCTGGAGTTCACATTGGACCTGAGATTATTGTCTGACTGTCCTCACTGGAACTGTTGCTGTCACTGTCTTGTAATGTGTGCAAAAATGACCAAAAATAGTCACTTGCCCAATAAAGGGTTAATGAAAAAAATACACACAAATGGAATAAAGCAAGGCTTATATGGTTTGTAAAATGTCTTCTTTTTTTTCTTTTTTTTTTTTTTTAACATCAAAGCCTCTTTGTTGAATGCATGTTGTCCATGCTTCATGCAGAGACTCAGCTGCACATTGTTGGTGCGCTTATACTATGTGAGGGTGTGATTTATGACTCGTCCACACTGTCTTTGAATATGAAAGAGAGGAGCCGCATGACAGGAAACACTTGACAGGTTTAGTGGAAGACCAGATTTAGAGACACTCTAAGAAGATGGAGAGCATTATTTATTATCGCCATATTGGCATCATGTAAAAACTTTTCTCATGTAAAGTATCTAGAAATGTGTTTACAAAGAAAATGCATCAAGGGTAAGATGAATATCAAAACTTGCAGCCAGAAATTGTGCAGTTTGAGTTATTCCTTCAGTGACCTTTTTAACAGTTTTGAAAGAATGCATGTTGACTCAATCTCCATTCCTATGTTTTGTAATAAAAACCAGTCAGAATGGGAGCATTGTACTTTCACTGAATTTGTGAGTAGGTGCATTTGAATTACTTTTTTTTTTTTTTTTTTTACATTTGATGCTCTACTGTAATACCAACAGGAACTTTCAACCCTAATCCTTGTTACATGTGAAGCCTATTGTTAAAATCCCCAAACTGGATCTGTGTTTACCATTTGAGGCTCCGCAAAAGCTTGAGCAATATTGACCCAGTAGGTGAATTTGAGAGATGCCTGCTAATCCTGTAATATGATACTAATCTGGTCACAAACAGTTGGCCTCTTAAGCAGAGATGTGACATTTGTACAGTGATCATTAGTCGATAACACCACAAGTCCTTTGTAGCTTTCACTGAGCAGATTAATATTCACTAAGTGGAGTTTTCTCACAGTGAAATCCAGGTGAAACTTAGAGTCTAGATCTAAAACAACCCCCTAAAGAAAATCTAATTTATCCACTCTTTCTGCCAGAGAAGTAATAGATTATGTAGATGTAATAATGGCTGCCAACAACAGATGGAGACCTGTGTTCCATAAGGTTTCTATTAAGCTTTAGAGCCACAGGGCCTCTGCTGGACCTATAGGGCAGCCCTGAATCAACAGGACAGAGGAGGGATCACAGCCTCATAGAGACACCTAACTCAGACACCAAAACAACATCTGCCAATGAACTATGAAAACACATGATTGGTTTTTTTTTGTTGTTTTTTTTTTCTTATGTGAATGCCTCTGTGCACTTCAGCATCCAACTTTACATTTTTAGGGTGTGCACATTATGCTGTTTCACTCTACATTAGCCTTTTCGCTGCAGGAGATGCTGAGGTGAATGAACCCTGTGATGTGCTTCATCCAAATGTGGGCCTGTATGTTCGCCTTTGTTTTCCATGTGCCTGCTCTTCCATGAGTGCACCTGAGCTTTGAAGCTATCCATTGCCTGAGCGAGCTGCGTCTATTTATGTGTATTTGTGTGTATGAGAGGGAGCGAGAGAGGGAAAGACATGAGCGGGGATGCAAAAATATGAGACAGAGATGGCTTTGATCACATTGGAGTGTAACTAATGTCTTGCTCTTCTCCATCAGAACATCTGAGCTTCTATCACAGGTGTGGATGACAGTGAGAGGCAAAGCAGCAGAGGAAAGGCTTTCACATATTATTATTTGTAAAGGTACTGAGTGGCATTTTCTAGCTCCAGATCATTTGTTTTGATGGTAAATTATTGTTAGTTGACTCCTGAGTGACCATGTTGAACATCCTACTGTCCGCACTGATCGATCCCGACAGGCGTTTGAGGAGCTTCAGAAGGAGTGAGCGACTTGCATCAATACTAGTATGTATCTGTTTGTGTACTTTATTGCACCGAGACGAAAACTTTATGTTTCATTCACTGTTGGTTGCACAGAAAAGTCTATCTAAGAATGGGAATGCACAATACCAGCAGTGGTATGATGGTATGTTTAATGTTGTTCATGCGTCCTGTCGTTCTTCTTGGTTTGACCTGGCCTTTATCGAGGTCATCCTCTGCTCCTAACCCTCAAGACACGTCTGCTTCTCCTAACGGGCGGTATTTTAGCCTGGTAGGATTATGTCTGGTGGGAATTATCTCCTTAGACCACCTAGACACAGACAAGCCCTCCTCTCCATAGCGGAAAGATACAAAGGAAGTCATTATTAGAGAGCTAGTTTGTGGGGATGTAATTGCTCGGTTTGTTTAGGAAAGATAGGGTGTGTCTGTGTGTTTGTATGTTACAGTAACTGCACTGAAAACTTTAATATCACACTATTTCAGCAGGTCTG
This sequence comes from Ostorhinchus angustatus, assembly GCA_029822955.1. Lineage (NCBI taxonomy): Eukaryota > Metazoa > Chordata > Actinopteri > Kurtiformes > Apogonidae > Ostorhinchus > Ostorhinchus angustatus. The sequence continues at coordinate 36,897,353 of JAPTMW010000018.1, read as the reverse complement.
TGTTCCTGCTATAGCCAACTTTTATACCTCAAAGCTCATTTGTTGGAAACAGAAGTAGACTATGAAACAATACAGGCTGAGATTGTTGCATCCTGTGGGTGGGGTCTGGTTTAGGAAGTCATAGGAACTTAACTGAATGGTATTTGTGGTTTCCTGTGAGGTGACTTATCTACCACAAACACTCCAAAAAATATTTGTGTTTTTGTTTTGTTGTGTTTGGTGAGGATTTACACATAGGAGGGGGGGGGGGGTTCTAAAGACACTCTGCTCTGTTGTTTTATGCACAAGCTTCACAACTCCCAAAACATTAAACATGGATTAGAACATTTTTCATTTAGGCTGTTCTTTAAATATGTGTTTTGTTCTCAAAACAGTCTTGTTCTGTCTGAAAGCTTAATCACACATCGTAGACTGTGGCCTATTTTTATTCATTTACTTCCCTAACTTGAGATTTGATGGCTTCTAAATTTACCAAAGCGTACTAAAACAAGACAACATCACAAACAGTGAAAGTGAGCATTCAGCATCTGCAGGGACAGCGGCGTCGCTTCTCCTCATTGTATCCAGGACTGTGGATGTTCCGGGATAACAGGGGTGTACGCTTTTTTAACCGCGATTAAAAAGTGGACATAAAACAACACATTTGTAATATAATGGATTAATTATATATGTTATTTAGTGTTAGGTCGAACTTTTATTGTAACATGAGGGTTTGTAGAAGTTAAGAGCGATGCCCCCGTTTTTCCAGAATTGTCCCCCCCTACATCTGTGTAATGGTCCAGTCCGGACAGCCTCGACACGGCCGTTGCTCACAGATCTGAGAGCAGGGAGAGGTTCACTCCGCCTGCCATTGCTGTGTACCGTCCGAGTGATGCCTACTCTTCCCAACTTTTCATCCAGAGGTTAGCGAGCAGACGTTAACCCAAGGTGGGCTTTTTCGTCGTTATTTCCACCTCGGCTTTCTCTCATGACTCCACACCAGACTGGGCTAACGTTAAGGCTTCAAACGGCGAAGATAAGATAATGAACTTTGGACTTTCCGCACGGCTTTTCCTGACATGTTTCCCTTCGTCCTGGATCAAATAAAATAACAGCGTAGCCCGGCGTGGCGGCAGCTGGGCGAAAAATTCATCTGGAAAAGGAAATACCGCACTCACCCCCAAGTTATTATCAAAAACACAGACAGCGACAACTTTAACCTGCTACTTGTGAAGCGGAATAGGAGTATAAAATGTCCTCCAAAGCTTCCAATAAGGTAGGTACCTGGTCGGATAAAATTCAAGTGCAAAGTGTTTTGTTGTAAGTGGTTGGCTTATGTTAGCTTATAGATATGATAAGCTCAAACGCTAAAATGGGCAAAAAAGTAGGATAAGTGATGCATTAAAGTGCGGATCGGCCATACAACTTTGTAGAGTAAGGTTAATGGAAGTTGTAAGAGTATTCCTAATACCGTGTGTGTGTGTTTGTGTGTGGCTTAGGGGATATTTTGAAACCTACACCTCGTAACATAGCCTCCAACCAGCCATGCTGTTTGTACTCTGCTGGCATTAACACTTTCTAACTTATATTGACTGATACTGGTGTTGATAAGCTGTCACTGATAAAAACCGATAAGTTACTTAGTTAGCTGTGTTCATACAGATCTTGGCTCACCTACCTGTTGATATCTCGAGTTTCAGCTTCAGCATTTTATTGAACTACCCAGACAGGAAATCCCCATAAATTTCGAGGCCAAATAATGTTTCAATGGCAAAAAAAAAATCCTATATTGTACCAAGAAATCCCCAATTTAATTTTATACTGTATAGTCCAGCAAATCTGCTATGACCTAATTGGCTCAATTGAAATGGTATTTGTATGTTTTTTTTTATTAAGTTCTATTATATTAAAGATGTAATGCCCAGTATTTGTGATGCCATTCTAATAAACTGAACAGACTAATTCTAAGTTTATATGCAATTTTTTTTTTTTTTAGAACCTCATGACTCATCCGTTTAATTTTCTTCAGTTCATTACTTGTAAAATAGTGGCTTGTTGTTTTTGGATTGCAATGCATTTTGCTATATAGATGTAAATAAAGAATATTTGCAGACTGTATTGTAAACTGGGTCATGTCATGGATTTGCAGATACTGTACATCAGTAGGTGACCTCTACAGTTCCACATACACTTGACATAGGCCTTTTAGATACATTCAGTATCTAAAAGCAGTGCAAACAGAATTGTACAGAGACTGATGTGGAGGGTTTTTCAAGTGGGTCATTCCTCTTATTTTTATGCAGTGTATTCAGTACTACCTTTCTATGATCGGACTATTTCTTCAGTTTGACAAGTGAGGAATGTGCTGTGTTTGTCTAACTGAGGTGGTGATATTCAGGTTAGGGCGGTTGTTCCTGTTAGACGAAACCAGCTGAGCCAGGTGACGTTATGCCATACTGTATTTGATGGTTATGGTCACACCTGGACATACAGTTTACTATTATGTTTGCAGTTGGGAATGAGCCCGAAGTGTTTCACGTCTTCTAAACAAATACCAGTGTTTCCGGTATTGTCTCCCTACACTATTACAAAGACAGAGCATGCTTATTATAAACTGTTCAGCACAATCAGTGTGACAGCAAGGTGACAGTGTTAAGACCTAATTTCCTCTGAGAAAATACCTTTTGAATATTTTACATACAGCAACACGATGGGTTGTATCACAAGCAAAAATGATCATAGTCTTATCTTTCAAATGAATCTTTATGTGCACCATTTTAATTTATTGTCGTGTCACATGTAAACACGATCTTTAACCTCAATATACTTCCCCTCAAAGTTGAAACAAAAACCTTTCCAGAGGAGCGCTTGTCAAAAAATGTAAATAAACAGGAAGCTAGTCTCAAGTTTGGCACCTTGGTTGTAATTAATAGATAGCATATGTGCTAATTTTCATAACTGGGGAAATACTGAATTGTTCATTTGTCACATTTTTCAGTTGATAAATTGAAATATGCTTTCTAATCTGTCAAATAGTCATTGTTTTTGTGTTCCTGATCTGTGTAACCACCTACTCATATACAAAACCTTTTTTGTTTTTTCAAGGCAGAAAACTGAAGTTGTGTGCAAAGATGTGTGATAGTCACTCAGCTCTAATTACCACTTTTGAAAGATTTGTACAGTATAGCAGAATCAAGACTATTTAGTTAATATTCAGTTGTGCGTTTTGTTTTTTCTCAGTTTTGTTCCACCCGGGTCTTCTTCAAAATATGTCCCATTCACCCACAAGACCTGCTGACTTCTCATTAAGGAACACTACATGAAGATATACACGAAGCGCCCCTATATTTGTCAGAGAAAGAGCTGCCTCCTATCTTTTTTTCTGTTGACTAATGCTGCTTTGGTATCAGTGTAATTTAGTGAAACTTGCTGCTTGCCCTCCTCTGTTAGCCCCTCTGTTTCATTACTCATTGCCCATGTATGTAACTTCCACCTGATGAGTTGTGGTTACATTCATTACAGCGGTATGAGTCACATACTGAGTAAAGCTAAAGTGAATGATAAACTCTAATAAAAAAAGACTGATATGGTGCTGTAGGAGTAGAGTGTTTTGTGTGCATGCTGACCTCATTTCTCAGGGGTCATAAATGATTTTTTCTAAAATAATACTCTGCATATGCACAGAGTGTATCATAGGGCTGGGGTGATATTTCACATAAATCCACTTAATTGTGATAACACTTAGGAGAAGCAGTTTGTTCAACCCATTCAGAGATAACCCGAAGTGTGTCAACTTGGTAAAATGGAACTGGATTACATAATGACAGTTTCTATACCTTGGATTAATTACTGGTTAGGCCAGGTATGTTATTGTGAAATGGAAAGGGTAAGATTTCACTGGATGGTTGGTGGTAGATTTCCTGTTCTGGATGGATGCGTGAAAGGACACCCTTAGTGGTTTCCAAGATTACACTTGTTCCATATGTCAGAAATTAAAAATCTGTTTCAGTCCTGAATGGCCTTTCAGAAACAGTTGGGGATATTACTAATTTATGTCAGAGATAGAAGGATTGGGATATATTAAATGTACGTGTATCTCAGCTTACAACTGTGGATGTGTTTTAGAGGTGTGGGAGTCTTGGGGTGTATTCAGACCTGGAAAGTCCTTTGGTCTGCTTATTTGATTCAGATTAAATGCAGACATTATTTTTTATTTGGGTCAGATCACATTCTCATTGCACTTTTTGCCAGTGGACCAAAATTTGTAAACAGATGCACGCATGTGACGAACTGCGCTGGCATTGGACAGAAAAGTCAGGGGCGGGGTGAATCAGAGGCGGTCTGTGTTGATGAAAACATATGTGGATGTCCTTCGTGCAGTTATCCTTTCTGGAATATGTATGCTATTTTTACAGACACAGATTTACAAAAACAATGTTAACTGTCAAGAATAGCTCATTTGGAGCCAGTTTCGTAATATGGGCATCTGATCAAATGTCAATGAGACATTCAGTGTTCTCATTGCTCCACGTCTGTCCATGGCTCATGGCTGCTGCTGTTAGCTCTGACTACCCGTGTGGCTCGGCTACGTCCAGCGGCTACAGTGGCTCATCAAGCACAAAAAGGCACATGGTTCCTTGGTTTGTTTGGGCTTGAGGCTGGTCATATTCACACCTGAAGTGAACCGGCCCAGAGTCCGCTTGTTTGATTCAAATCAGAGTTCACATGTTTGTATTCACACCTAAAAAAAAACAGTCCGGAGTTTCCGAGGAAACGAACTTTGGTCCATTTTAAATGGACCAGATGAAGTAGGTGTGAATACACCCTTAGATTAATGTTGATGAGGTATCAGCCACTGTTGTTAAGCAGTTCAGCTAAATAATTGGTATAGCCCTTTAAATCTATAGTATATCTAATTTTGAGTGAATAGTGTTGTTTTGCAAACAATTCAATAATTAACTGATTCAAAATCCTCAGAAGAGCTGACATTAATACACTCATTCATGGCAGAAAATGCAGGCATCATTCTTGGGTTTAGTTTTCTCCTGTATCTTTCTACTTGTGTGATTGCAGCACAAAACAGGGATGTAATGTAGTGCATCAGCAGTCCCTTCAGCTGTGTTTTGACAAGACGTACTGCAATGAGTGGAAAATGCATTAGGATGGAGAAGGTTGTATTAATTAGTGTTGCACAGCAGGCCAAGAACAGCCTCTGTTTTGCTTTGATGATTACAAATCTCCATTTACATCACTGAAGGAGGGAAATGTAATTAGAAGATCAAGTGCTAGGAAGAGGAGAAGAGTCCTGGTGGCTCCCTGTCCTTTTTTTGCATTAGTGGTGATGCACTGAGTTATAAACAGACCACAGAAAAACTCATATGTGGCACTGAGATGGTGTTAAACATTAAACATTTGGAAATTTTTATATCATATTTCACCCTCTTCCCACTCCACATGATTTAGACTGAAAGCGTGAACAACAAAAAACATCAGAAAACTTGAAAGGCCCTGAATATAGGGATTTTTTTTTACTGGAAATGTGGAAAAGAACAGTGTCTCCTGTCTGGATTACTGTGGTTATTTACCCCACATGATGAAAGAACATGAACTTGACAAGTGTTCAGTTGTTGCTTCAGTTAAAAAAGAACCCCAGATACAAAACATACACATACATGCAGCGCAGCACTCAGTCTAACAGGCAGGTCTTTGATTATAACCTTTGATTCGTCCTCTCAGCCCTTAAGGAGAGCAGGTGTAAGCTGTCTCTCAGTATACAATGAAAGGGCTGCCAGTTACCCATACTGAAGGCAGCAGCCAGAGGCCCGTTACTTCAGCTGAGCTCCAATTTTTTTGGCTAGTTTGTCCCTTGTCTGTGACCTATCTGGACCTGATTTTGAACATGAGTTTTTAATTTATTTAGCCTAAAATGAATGTAGTATAGGGTGGTGGAGATTATGATGTATTTTACCTGGAATGCACAGATATATCAGCCGAATGTCAGATTTCTTTGCTTCAATGGTAAGAGCAGGAATAAATAATGACAAAAGCAAAAATAAACAAACAGAAAATCAGTACACCCTAAACTCTTACAACATAACATGCACATAGCACAAGCTGTATTTGACTATGCTGATATCCAGAAGAGAAACAATAGTGTTCTCACAATGCATTGCCCATAATAACAATGGTATCACGATACAGAAGTTTTCGATACTTGATACATTGGAAGGAAATCATTTACGATGCACTGTGATCTTGCATTATTACAGTACTGCAGTTCTTGTACTGTGACAGTAGACAAAACCCATAAAAGAGCAATAAAAAGCAAGAATTCTCTAAAAAGGTGAATTGGCAAGGAAATTCATATATAATCATTGTATCAACAACACAGCGAAGAGAGTAATACAATATATTCCCATATTGATATTTTGTCCCACCCCAGATGTCCAGATGTTCAGATTTGGAGCGCCTGCCTCCTAAAGGGTGGAATAGATTTTTCATTGTTTACAAGATTTGAAAAGAGAGGTGGGCTCACTGTTCCTGAAATATAACAGTCTGTCAATGTCTAGACAAAAAAAAAATAACATTGCACGAAAGCAGCTGTTTGAGTTGTTTTAATGCCAGAGGACTGAAGTGTGGCAGTTATCAAAGATATCTGACCTGCTTATCCCTTCATCTCTTGAGGGAAATCCAGGGCAGATAACACACAGTGGGAGGCAGGTGGATAGCAGAGAGAGAAAGAAGAAAAACAGAAAATGCCTTGTGAGGGAGGAGGTGGTGTGAGGAGGGGTTATTGCAGGGGTGAAATAGAGTAAAGAAGGAGTGGGAGGGAGAGATGCACTGGCTATAATCTGAGTCACATGGCAGATCTTAAAAAGACTGCCTCACTCACTT
>JAPTMW010000018.1:36689201-36701754 GCA_029822955.1 Ostorhinchus angustatus | reverse complement strand
GGAGAGACTGAGCAGAGGCGGGAAATGGCGCCTGGTAACACAACGGTGTGTCATTTCGGAGACGGCCCTTGAGCAGATACACGGTAAAAGTCGGTTCTGGTCACGTAAACAGCAAATTCCTCCGTTGTGATGGTCACTCGGCGTTGAGTTGTCATCTCCAGATACTGCGGATCACTCTAAAGTAAGTCGACAACGTTTATCAACCTTATTCGTACATTTTGCCTTGTTTGGCTTGCAGTTTATGTAATGTTGGCTAACGACAGGATAAATATTTTCCTTCCCTGCCTCTGCACATCTGTTAGCCCGAAGCAAATTTACGAGACGGCTAGGTAGCGTTACCGCTAGCCGCGCTAAGCTAAAATACACAGTGTTAGCGGAGGACAGCTAAAGCGCGGCCTACCTCGGACGCGGCTAATTCCTGGTCGGCTCCACAAACATGGGTTATTTTGGCTCTAGAATTGATTCATTCTGTATTAATATTAAAATGCTATTTTAAAATGTGCAACTGTACGTATGTCCACTTGATGGGCAACTGACCCATCTAGACCTAGTAGTTTACTCCAGGTGTAATGCTTGAATTGGCATTCCTCCACTGAACTTTGCTAGGTGTACGTTAGCAAAGCAAGCTAGCTGAATTTTATGTTAACATAACTCTATTGGGAATTGAGACAGATGTCCATATATGACAACTCGTGAGTGGAAGCAAAGTCTTTATGAAACGATATGGCGAATTGCATTAACAGATGATACCAAATGATACCATGTTGCTGTTACGATCATTGATCATCTGGCTAGTTTCACTGTCAAACCATTCTAATCATAACCTTGTCAATCAGTTGAATAGACAGTTAAGTCGCACAGTTTACTCAGCTGCCCACGATTATTTAACTGATGATCCTCACTTTAGAACCGTTCCTTAAATAATTTTCCCATTCTGCCCTGGTTTGCTAACTGCACGTTAACATGAGCTAATAGGGTTTTCCTTGATGGACCGCTAATGTTACCGCTTGTGGACCTGAATAGCAGACTTGCATTAGCTAACACTAGCTAATTTCAAATGTACATGGTTATATCGCTTGTAAAATCTCACAGTGTATCAAGGAAGTGACCGTATCCTCAGCTAGTTTGCACACCCTCGTAACCTTTGATGCGTAGCTTTGAACTCGACCTTTTAGGAAGCGTTAGCTTCCAATACCTAGCTGCTCCATTAGCTACGTATCCTTGTTAATGGTGACAAACTGGCGAAACAGTACAGCCACTGACATCGAGTCGATGGGACACTTAAAGGCATTCCCATGCAAGAAGCTGACAGTTGTGCTTCGATGTGACAGACGTGCTGTACGGTAGCCACCCCTGTAGCCAGCTACCTCAGCTAAGGATCAGGACTAATGCTGCGGAGTGGACGGGATGTCAGAGGGGCCTCGCTTGTTTTTAGACTGTCTCTGTGGCTAACGCTGCTAGCCTCCTCATACAGACTCAGTGCATGCATGTTCTTATTTCCCGCTCAGTTGCTCGTACCTAGCTGTGTGCATGATCCTTGGTTGGTGAGCGAGTGCCCAGAAAGGTGGACGTGTAGGATCTGTGATGCGACTGTCATGCCCATGGTAAAGTTTAACACATTTAGACTTATATTTATGTGGCACGGAGAGTGCAGGTAGATGTGCCTGTTTCATCCTGATGTTAAACATTTAATAGTGGGGAAGCAAAGAGAAAAGACTGCGTGTATAGGATGAAGTTGAATAATGAAGGCACATTATGAGGACTTGTACCTCTCCAATATTAGAGTTGGCTTTAGAAGTCGGACAGTCTGGACATTGTGAAATTGATTTTCAAGTTCATGTCCAATTTAAAAGTCCCAAGTGTGAGAACTTAAAAATGATGCTGTGTAAGTTGTTTAAAACTGTCTAATGTATCAAAGTACCCGGAAAGAACTCAAACAGTCTGGTCACAAAATACACTGATAACACACAACCTGTAGGATATGGAGGTTTGTTAAAAATGTCATGTAAATGCATTTGCAAAAGGTCAACACATCTTAGTAACATTTTCCATCTCCTAATGTTCATTCTGGTTTAACAATATCATTAATTGTTTCTGCTGTCCACCGTTATCTAATGGACACCTTGTTTCTAAAATTCTTACAATTTCAGCCTTTGTTATAATTTATGTGACAGCACAATGACCATTACTATGGTACTATTTGGTCATTGTTCATTCAGATTTGTTGGGAAGGAGTGTATGATGGAGTATTATTTCTTCACCCCCACCATAGTCATCTTTTTGACTCTATGAGACGTTACGATGTCAGAAACAGGGTACAATTCTGACCATATTCTACCAAAACACAATTGTTTAAGCTATTTTGGTATTTTCTCAACTGTTGTGACAAAAATAATTAGAAAATTGGCTTTGTACTTAGGTTGTGTCACAATATAATGCTTGTTGTGGAGGAACTGATGCTGTAAAACATCACTGAAAAAGCCGAAACTGGCTTTGGTAGCTCTCAGAAGTTTAAAAATACATTTTTATTTTCATAGAATTCATCTTGTCATCTGTAAATCTCTTAATTTATTAGTTTTAAACACAAGACTTTTGTTTGATGCTCTGTGTAGCCTTAAATTTGTTGCACCTTTTGCATTTGTGGTACCATGCACTTTAGCACCATCAGCGTTCCTGATGTGTATGAGTGTGTTTGTGTGTGAATGCTATTGAGCAAGAGCCTGTACACCTCTGGTATGCTCATGGATAGCCCCCCCTGTGTAAATATAAAGCAGATGTAGTGGAGGTGGTGGGGCAAATTTACAGTATGAGACTTCCACTACATTTTAAGAGGGTGCTATTGTGTGTGTGTAAAGGGTTCCCGGCTGGTTATGGATATGTCCAGACACATTTTTAGCCAGCTGTTGTTATGCAAGAAGTGTAAGGGGTGGGCATGCCTGACTGACAATTCATGTTCACTATGAATAGTTTTTAGTTCTTCCAATGCATACTTAAGCACAAAGCTGAGCAATTAACTTACTTTCCTCTACAGACCTGGGTGTGTGTTTTGCTCAGGTTAACCTCCAGTTTAGACATGACCTCAGCTATCAATGTTGCATGTACACGGTTAATAAAAGGGAATTGTTGGAAAATTGATGCATAGTAAGATGGTTGGTAATGTTTTTTTCTTTTACTGTACGGAGGGAACAAAAACCAGCTGTAGCTGCTGTGATCCACTGTGATGTAAGTGTAATGGGATCTTAAATGCATCCAGATGTTGGTCACGAAATGCACTAGTTTACCTCACAATATATTTAAAAAACTTAACGGTTTAATGTGTTGGGTTTTTTTTAAACGGTAAAGATTGTTTTAAACAACTTGTTTATTTACTTTAATTCATAATTTGCATGAATGTTTTCTTTATTGTGTACAATACTTATTTATCCCCTTCCTCTCTTCTTGTATCTTCTGTCTTTCTTCCTTGTTTGATATTTTAAAACAGATTTACATGTGACTGCTCAAACAATGAGGCTGAGAATGCGTAAGGCGTCTCAGCAGCCGAACCCTAGTCTGGCAAGTCGCCCATCCCGGACCAAGCGGAGACATTCAGAAGTAGAAGAGGACACTCCTACTAGCGGTGGGAGGGGCTTGTTCTCAACCATCAAGAAGTTCATCAGAGGAAATGCTGTCAAGGTACCTGTGATCACATCATATGATCTGCTTTGGTTGAGCTTTGATCCCCTTTGAGGCATCAGTGAAGTACTGTGGTCTGCGTTTTCAGAGTTTTAACACGTTACCTAAGATTTTCTCTGTTTAAATCCGTGTGTAGTGCTGTGCTCTCCAGGAGTTAAATACAGTGTTTCTTGGTGCAGAGTGTCATGTTTCCCAAGAAATGTCTGGTGGAATGCAGCAGCTTGTCTGAGAAGTCGGACTTGGTTCTAATTTTAGCCACTGGCTCACAGAGTTGGTGTGCAGGGACAGGAGGTAGTAACAAGTGGAAAAGTCTACTCGGTTAGAGGAAGACAGGGGCTTTATACTCTCCCCCTTTTACTTATTATTCTCACTCCACAGACGTCGTATTATTTCTTAATTTAAAACTCATAACCTATTTTTGTATGCGTTTTGCTCCATCAAAATGTTTTTTTTAACTCCTAAAAACAAGAATTCTTTTTTTTTTATAAAGTTCCTGGATGCTATGCAGTAAGAGTGGCCTTGCAAGTCCTATTGTAAGAGAGGTCTAATATAGCTATGATCATTTGTGTCAGACGCTTTGATGCTAATTTTGTAGGATATTGTACATTTGTTCATTTGTTGTAGTTTCTTTTACAGTGAGCTGGAAAAATGTCATTCAGCAGCAATGGCATGTTCTGAAAGTTTTTCAGAAATATATTTCTACTGATAAATGTTCAGATTGACACAGTTTTTTTGTGTTTTTTTTCCAACTCTTCAGTAGACTTGTTTGACACAAACTATGATACTAGTCACTCTGCCAACATTGGATTCTAAATTTCTGGAGTTAGGCCAAATGACTTTTTGTAGGCCCCAACTGGAGACCTACTTAATCTTAACAATGTAAGTGATCAGAATTGGAGACCTTTTCATAGAGAGCTCAGCCCATAAACAGAGCGGAGCATCTTTCTGTTATTTCTTTCTTTTTTTTTTTTTTTTTTTTTACAAACCTGTCAATGTTTATATGAAGGCTGTTGTTCATCCGAGGACAGTTAAGGTCAGCTTTAATAAGCCAACATGCATTTTAATGACTCAGAACATGATGATAAAACAGAAAATGTAACAATGTACTGCGGCAGAATGATCAAAGCATTTTGTCATGTCTATAAGTTGTTAGTACATAACATCAGACGTCACTATAATGCCCACTCAGGACCCAGACTCACCCCACAGTTCATCTGCAGCTTAATATGACCTGATTTTCTTTATAATCTTGTATCGGGACTTTACATTGTCAGCAAAACACTTCACACAAGGTTCTACAGGTTCAAGTGAACTAACTGAACACTTTAAATGCAGCCAAACTCTAAAGAATCATTATAAATAGACTGATATAAACCCTGGAGGTTGACAGTAGTGCTAATAACCCATGATGCAACAGTTGCTGTACGATGTCACTACTTCATCAGAGTAGTAAAGCCAAATGTGTGAATTGAACTGTGAATAAAGGGAGTTGCTGGGGGAAACTTCCCTCTTGAGGATATATTGTGAATGACAAGATGAACCACTTGTTTGACATCAAAGCCTGAGTGACACTTTAAAAAAAAAACCTTAGATTAAAATTGGTAAGTGGATCTCTGTCTGCTGAATAAATATTCACGTAGTCAAACATTTGGGTCCAGCCTTGTAAATTTCAAAGAATTACTCAACTGTTTAGTGCTGATCCAGTCCTTTTTTGCCCCACATCAATAATGGTCAGATGGCTTATCTTAAGTTTGCGTTGAGCTTATTTACTTTTTTGCACCAGTAAGTCCTACTATTCTGTCGGTTTTTTGTTTTTGACTTATGATATTGTGCATCTTCAAGGTGCAACAGGAAAGCCCAGCCAAGAAGTCACGCCTCCACTGTGATGTGGACAACAACCTGATCACCTCTACTCCCCCAAACGCCAACAACCCCCGCAGCAGGGTTGGCAGGAGAGGCCCCGTCAATGGACGTGAGTGGCAAACACCAAAACAAAACCACTCAAATCAGTGTCTTCCCCATGCCTCTGCTGACACTCAGTCCTGTTAACTCTCCCCCGCAGAGGCTACCAATCATGACAGGAGTAAGGAGAAGCCCAATGGCAGCCTGGAGGAGACGACAGCTGTTGAGGTGACGGCCAGCCCTCCCAGAACAACCCTTCTTGGGACCATCTTTTCTCCTGTTTTTAACTTTTTTTCACCAGCTAAAAATGGTAAGCAAAGCATGAAACTTTTCTTTTTGACTAAGAAGTCACCAATCAGCAAACTGGTTCAAACTAGAATAGTTTGAGTCTCTTAATGGTCATGTTTCAGTTCAAGAAATTGTTGCGCATTATAGTTGCAACAGCATACCACGGGGAGGAAAAAAATAGTTGATTGTTTAATTAACCCTTAAAACCAAAGAGCATTTACTGATCTAAAATGTTTAAGAACATTTGAACCACAAATCCTGTCAATTGGGAAATCAGGGTAAAATGCAGTTTCTCAGCATTTCAGCAGCAACAGATTTTTTTTTTCTTTTGTCAGATACCTCTGTAGTGAATGTGGAAACACCATTGTGTTCTGTAACACTGATTTACCAAAAAAACCAAAAAACATGTAGTTTGATAAATGACAGTTGTAGACCCTTGTTTTTTGTGTTCTTGTTTTGCAGAAAGTCATGTTTTCTTCCATTTTCTCTGTCTTAATATAGTCACTGTTGAATTTACTCTGAGCTTTTATTAATGCATACATGGTCAGTAAATTAAATATAGGAAAATACCAGATTTTCAATGAAAAAATACAAAAGATAATGTTATAATAATGAGTCATAATTCACTTGGCAGTGGTTAAATGTAGAGAGAAATTCATTTGGAAGTAACCACAAAAAATAGTTTGGTGTCTTTATGGGGGGGTCTTCTTACAGCACATGACTTCTTTCGTTGTTACTTTATTTTGCAGAAATTTGGCATGTGCGATATGTTTTTTTTTCCCACTGTTTTAAAAGTAGTTTCATGTTTTTATCATAAAAAACATTTTTTTTCCTTTTTAAAGGTGTATTGTAACTGATAATAATTGTGTAAAGCTGTATATTGATAGCTTTGGAGATAGTTGCCAAAAATGAAAATTATAGCTGTAATGTGCATAAAGTTTTTGTGAACACCCTGAGTTTAGGAGATAATATATTGTTAGAGGATCTGCCATTAACAACTGATTCTTCTATTGTCAGTCTTGCGTAGTTACCTTCAAATTGTTTCACACACTATAAAATATGAATCTGTGCTGTTTTGTATATGTTTTCCAAGATGGAGTTGCATTGCTGCTCTTTGTAGGGACATTAAACACTGAGATGCCTCTTTTTTTTTTTCTTTGCTTTTTTTTTTAAATTTTCAGCCTCTTCTGGCTCAGACTCTCCAGACCAGGCGTTGGAGGCTGAGGAGATAGTAAAGCAGCTTGACATAGAGCAAGCTGTGGAGACACCCACCAGCACAGCCACATCCACACAAGAACTCTGTGCCACCACTAACTTCTACTCTAGCGTATCCCAGCTGCCTCCCCTGCGGCCTCCTCACATCCCAGAGGCGTCTTCAACAGTAGAGGAAGGAGAACTGGACACTGACGCTGACCTTCCACCCCTCACGGGTAAACTTTAACACTCGGGGGAACAATATTTTAAATCGTACATCATAAAAAAAATAAGAATGAGATCAATAACTACTACTTTTTTGTTATGGTTTCCAGCTCCAGGCTCCAGTCCAGATATGGCATATGTGGACTCTCCGCCCGCTGCAGTTCCACCAGAGGCGTCTTATGAGGAAGACTGGGAAGTTTTTGACCCGTAAGTCAATCACAACAAACAAGAAGGAAGCAAAGCGTTGTTGGATGCTCATGGTTTACAATGGTTGATACAGTTATAATCACAACATAATGTATCTTTATATCACAAAATAGTGGTAATGATAATAGTAATATTGTAATTTGCCACATTTGGTTACTTTCTTCTTTTATTTGGAACTTCAATGCAGGTCGTCCGCTGTTAAACATTATTCTTCTTGATGTTTTTGTGTGTCTTCATGTCAGTTTCATGCTGTTTGGAAAAATCCAAGAAATGCTCTCAAGTGTCATGTTACACAGGCCTAATATTAGACTTGGTGTTGTATGTCAGATGTCTTGTTAGGTGTAGAAATACGCTTGAAAAATGGCTGAAGCGGAATATAGTAGATTCACTCTCAGACCATTTTATCTCTTGTATCTGGTAAATATTTTGGAACCTAATGTGTATTTCTATTAGTGTGGTAACATGCTCAGATCAGTTTGTCCATGTACTGAGCACAGAATATTGACAAATGACCTTTTTTTGTAATGCAGTCTCAGGTTTACCGTGAGAGGTCTCGGCAAGGTTTTATTATTCTAGTGTTGTGACTGAAAGTGTGTGTGGTGTTTTTTAATTTCAGGTATTTCTTCATCAAACACGTCCCTCCACTGACAGAAGAGCAGCTCACACGTAAACCAGCCTTACCGCTGAAGACCCGCAGTACGCCCGAATTCTCCCTCGTCCTAGATCTGGTCAGTTAAATACCTGCTGTTTTTACCTTATTATTCAAACTTACCTTGTATGAAACATTTATTCCTATTCTGTTCAGACTTCCTAAGCCTTTTCTGTTGTGTTTTATCAGGATGAGACATTGGTTCACTGCAGTTTAAATGAGCTGGAGGATGCAGCGCTCACATTTCCTGTCCTCTTTCAGGATGTCATCTACCAGGTAAAGTTTTCCTCTCTTTTTTTCTATGATCCCCCTAGAGGGAGCTACAGGCTTTTTATTTAAATACTTTGACTTTGGTTCCTCGTTGGCAGTGCATTTGAAACGGAAAGAGATTTGCTGTATAGTGTGAGAGCTGTTAAAAGTTGAGTAAACATTCATATGAAAGACATCATTGTTGAACTTAGCATTTCCCTCAGCTCCCCTGGTCCTGTCCAGTGTGTGAGCTCAAACTCCCCTACCCCTGTTACTCCTCCAAGTCTAAAAACACATCCTAGTGGTCCTGCTTTACCTGTGGTGTTTGTTTACCTGTGGTGAATTGTTGTCTGCAGGTCTACGTGCGCTTGAGACCATTCTTTAGAGAGTTTCTGGAACGTATGTCTCAAATCTATGAGGTAAATATAAAGTCGCCACTTCTTTTTATTCATCGTGTTTGAGTTATTTTGGGGAAATTTTAACTATGTTATCTTCTTCTCCTAGATCATCCTTTTCACAGCCTCTAAAAAGGTGTATGCAGACAAGCTGCTCAATATCTTGGATCCTAAGAAGCAGCTAGTGAGGTATGGTGGCTTTTTTGTATTAAGTTTACACTTCTATTTGGTCGACAAAGAAATACTAATGCACGTCTAGTGACAGGAGGTAAAGCTTCAAATATATATGACCTGTTCTGTCACTGAGGTGTAAGCGTTGTGGGTTTTTTTTTTTTAATGATTGATTGCCCTGACCTGGTCACTGATTGATAATTTTCCTCTCCTCTACCCCCCTTGTCTTCCTGTCGCTGTAACTGTAGACACAGGTTGTTTCGCGAGCATTGTGTCTGTGTCCAGGGAAACTACATCAAGGACCTCAACATCTTAGGCAGAGACCTGTCAAAGACCATCATCATTGACAATTCACCACAAGCCTTTGCATATCAGGTAAGGGTTAAAAGGTTGAAAGTGTGTCACATGGTTGATGACAAGCAGCAGCAGTTTCAGGGTGTTACGCAGGTCTCGAAAGTCTTAACATATGGAATTTTGAAACAGTGATTTTAAGACCTTAAAGTCTGGAATTTTGTGTGAAAGTCTTTATAAAGTATGCTCAAAGGCACATAATCTCGTAAGATAAGAAATACACAAGGAAAATGTATAAAAACTAGATCTGATTTCACTAACTGGTCGGTACTGGAATTAATCTGGTGAAACCGGTTTGTTTCATATCCATGCACTTTTGTGATTTTCACATTTTGAAAACATTTCTGTCAGTAAAACATAATTTACTGTGAATTATGCATTCATACATTTATTAAAATTATTATAAAAATGAGCTTTTCGACTGCACACAAGTACAATCTCAACCAAAAAACTAGGCACACAAGTATAAAAGTACATAAAGCCAAGGTCTTAAGGAAAAAAAATAGCAGTTTTGAAAAAGTCTGGAATTTTTATTTGAATAAACCACAAGCGCCCTGAATTGGCACCAAATTAAAAGTTGGATAACTCCTATTGGAAACACAGTGAAGATGATGAAATCTTAGTTTTAATTTGTCATGTGTAGCCCTAATAAAAGTTCATTTATACACATATATTACACTTGAAGAATTAGAGCCCTATTTTGGATTGAGCCCTGGAACACACAAATAAAAATGATATTTCTCTTTGCTTTTTTTTTTTTAATTTGTGGACATAAATTGCACGCCAATATTAAAGGAATTAAATATTTAAAGCCTATTACTGAAATATACAAAGAATATATAAATAGTATCAGGTTAAGCATCTTAATATGAAGTCACTCAAGGGAAATGGTGATGAGAAATGACATTCTGTTGCTTATGATTATGAAAATAATTGTGGGTCAGTTGTGTTTAACTCTGTGTTCCTGTAAGTGACATGTTTTTTTTTTTTCTTCTCACAGTTGTCCAATGGGATTCCCATAGAGAGCTGGTTCATGGACAAGAATGACAATGAGCTGTTGAAGCTGGTGCCCTTCTTAGAGAAGCTGGTCGAGATGGTACGCTGTTTGGTTTGAGCCTGCATTTGTTTTAACCAGTACGACCCAATTTCAGTGATCTAATATATGTTTTTTTTCTCTCTTCATCTCCTGTGGTTCTCCTGCCTACTGGACTCAACAGAACGAGGATGTGCGGCCACACGTTCGGGAGAGATTCCGGCTTCACGACCTGTTGCCCCCGGATTGAACGCGACGGCGGTCTCATGACGGGACAACACGAACAGACTTAAAGACAACATGCGTGTAAAAAAGGAAGAAAAAAAAAAGAAAAACCCTCTTTGGATTACAAACTACAACATTGCCATTACTGTTAAATTTTTAGCCTTTTTTTTTTTTCTTTCTTTTTTGGTTTGTTCTTTTTGCTTTTAAACCCACCATTGCTTTTTAAAAAAAAAAAACTTCAAAAGAAAAACATTTTTAAAGATCTGGGTGAAATTTTCTAAATATCTACATGTATAAACAAAATTACACACACTATGAACAAGCCCAGGTAGACTCCTCTTTTCGACAGACTCTTCAGTTGTGGAGCTGGATAGAGTCTCCACGCTAAATTGCTAAGTCTTGGTGCTGGCTCAGTGGATATGAATATGCCACCTGGTAAAGAGGAACTCCAACCCCACAGAGTCCCTGAACCCACATCCCTGGTGCTCACGCTGTTGATACGGACTAATAATGACACTCTGCGGCTACAGACTAATACCAGCAGGAACAAGCAGCCTGCAAATCAATCTGTGCATGTGTGTATGTTTACTCTAAGCCACACACACTCACTGATTCGGTGTTTGGGGAAACCTGCAAACTGTAGCCTTTAAAATCATATGCATTCCTCTGTAGCTGGGTCAAGTTTCTATTGTTGGTTGCAGTTTTTTCTGGTAAAACTGGTGTTTCATTGTTTTTAAACAGATAGCGTTTCAAATTGTATTACTTCTGTTTGTAAGATATGATATTTTAAAAGGGGTCATGTAACTTCAATCCTAAGCCTTTCTTTTCCATCAGAACACAGATGGTGCGTAATAATGGCGACAGTCCACTCCATAGTTGGATCCAATGAATTATTGCAAGACTTTAAGTACACTTTGTTCTTGTTCTAATAGAGTTAAATCAGTATGTTGGCTTCACTGTGGAAACAATACGGCTCCTTAATTAACTGTTAGGATTAAGAATCTTCTTACCTGTAAATCTGACATATTGTAAAGGTTTGAGGGCATTCATTTTCGCAGTGGGATGTGTCAACGTTTAACCTTTTTCTTTAATAATAGTATTTGATTTGTCATTTGTCTATAATCAGTATTGTCTTTACTCCTAATCAAGTATTCTGGCTAAATCAGAGCTTTGTTTCTTTTACTTGTAACGTGTAATTTGACGGCTGTATCGGTAGCATCTTACGACTAATGTAGCGCACCTCTGCCTGTGTGTCATGAAGTCTACCCATGGAAGAAATCTGTGGCCAGACCCTGAACCAGCCATTATCTGGCACCAGCAACATACTGGTTTAACAGTCAGCCTCTTTGAGGTCATGATGTACACCTTGACTGCCCCTCGACCTGTATGTCTACTTTTTTTTTTTTTTTTTTCAATGTTTAGCAGTCGAAAGCGTTGTTATAAGAATGGTAACTTTATGAATATGTTTCTGCTCTATTTCAGAATGGATTTTTTAAGCCAAATTGGCATTTTACTCCTGTTGTTTCAACTTAATTTATTCACTAGTGAGACAGCAATGTAAATGTGTTGACATCCTTGTCGGCATCAACAAAGAAGGCACAAAACAGAGGCTTGTCTGTCTTTTGGTTGCTTCTTGATCTTCAGCGAGGCAAAGACAACCAGGAAAGTCTCCTTAACAATTGAATATGCACCGCCGAGCGACGCTAGGTTCTCCTTGGGTTGAAATCCAAGTGCATTTTATGTTTTAAGCAGTTGTGAGTGTTTGGGTTTGTCTGGGTTGCCTGTACAGTGCCATACAATTCCTCCTCGCAAGTATGCCATTCCCTGTGCTCACCCCCTCCAAATGGTTAGATAGAAAGAGACAATCAGACCTCAAAGCTCTGCAGAAAATGAAACCTGGAGACCCCCCCCCCCCACCATGCACCCCTGTTTCCCTTTGATTTCAATGTGCAGTATGTGTTGTGTACTGTGATTCCACTGAGTTGTATCCCG
>JAPTMW010000018.1:36435498-36445829 GCA_029822955.1 Ostorhinchus angustatus | reverse complement strand
TGAACCCACTTTGAAAACTTCTGGAGGAACATGGATGGACACAAACCATCGAACATCGATGAGCTTCTTGAATTTCTACACCAGAAGCTGCATAAAGTCATCCAACAGTAATGGAGGAGAACCAAGACACATGAAAGCTGTCACTGAAAACCAGGAATATTCCAACAAATACTGATGTCTGAACTTTTACCAAGTTCCAACATTAGTATTGTGTTGTTTAGAAATTAATATGAACTGGTTTTCTTTGCATTATTTGAGTCTGAAAACACTGCAGCTTTTTGTTACTTTGACCATGTGTCGTGTTCTGCAAATAAATGCTTTAAATAACAAGAACTTTATTTGGAATTTAGGAGAAATGTTGTCAGTAGTTTAGAGAATAAAACAAAAATGTTAATCTTACTCAAACACATACCTACAGTATAAATGATAAAATCAGAGAAAGTGATACTTTTGCAGTGTCTCTTATTTTTTTCCAGAGCTGTATATATAAATAGAAATATACAAAAAACACAGAAAAGTACCAAGAAAAGGACAGAATGTGTTTAGTTGAAGATGTGAAAGTGCAGTGCGGTCACTATCACTATCTGTGCTCCTGTAGATTTGCCTGATCGTGGCCTGTATCATCGGGGTCATAGCGTACAGGCTGGCCGTGTACGCTGCCTTTGCAAGTATCATTAAAGACCCAATGAGGAAGATCCAGGTGGTGGGCAGGTTCATCACTCCACAACTAGCAACTTCTGTCACAGCATCCTGCATCAATTTTGTCATCATAATGATCCTCAACTTCTTTTATGAGAAAGTAGCTGTTTGGATCACCGATATGGGTAAGTGGATCACATTAAACATCCATCAAACCACATGAACTGATAAAGGAACATTTAAATAGGAGGGAAATATCTTTTTTTATACCGTTTCCCATTGAGCTAACCTTAATACGAGGCTGTCGTCACATTTTTTTCCGGCAGAAATCCCTAAGACCCACCTGGAGTATGAAAACCGTCTGACCATGAAGATGTTTCTGTTCCAGTTTGTCAACTACTACTCCTCTTGCTTCTATCTGGCGTTCTTCAAGGGCAAATTTGTGGGATATCCTGGAAAATACTCGTACATGTTTGGAGGGTGGAGCACACTGAGGAATGAGGAGGTGACTTTTTTTATTTATCTTATAGAATATTGGCAAAAGTTACTTTATGAACTCAGCTGAGATGTTAAATATCTATAAAAAAGAAGAGGTTAAAATACTCAAGAAAAGAAATGTTTTTAAAGTGATACTAAACACTATAATCACATCAGAATCAGAATATTGTAATTCCAGTGATAATGTACATAAGAATGTGAAAAAAGTGCTTTTTAGAGGTAAAACAACTCCACATGTCTTCCCACCATGATGATGCTAATAATGTAGAGCACGATTCTATGACATGAAATTTGTTATTCAAAATAAGTCAGAGTTGTTCAGCCCACCTTGTCCTTCGGTCAGATTCTGCCAGACCTCATTCCTTTTTCATCAGCTGTCGTCAGCTCTATTCTGAACCACTGGACCCACATGGGGGTAGTGATTGTTAAACCGCTTCCTCAATCAGTTAATTTGTTTGTTGGCCTGAATCTGAAATAACTTATTGAAACGCCACAGTGACACAGCAACACAGGTCTGCAGAACGGATCATTTTGTCTAGAGCTCTGGTAGGTTCAGGAGGCTTCAGGCCTTCAGTGTCTTGTATGACAGCAAGAAAAAGAGGAGAAAATACTCTAAATATAGTACACGATTAAATGGATATTGAAGTTTTAGGTGGTAGACAGAAGAAACACAGAGCCCTGGTGAGAAAGCCAAAGCAAAAACTCTTTCAGAGCATCATATGGTTCTGCATGAGTGTCCTATGATTCTCTGTTGTACGGATGTCCCTGAACTACACATCCACATCTGAACATTCAGACACTTCTCACCTCTGTCTCAGCTTGTTTCAAGTTTGGAGCCATTTTCAAGTAATGGATGGAGTTAGAATAGATAAAAAGTCACACTTAAATAAAAGTCTAATTTTTGTTTAGAAATGTACTCCAACTTTGATTAAAAGTGAGTTACTTTTTCATATTTTTTTTGTATGGTTCTGTCACTTATAATCCTACACAACATTTATCAGATGTAAAATCAAATAAACATTAGATTATGAGAGTCTCTGATTTGGATGTAGCTGGAGCTCAAGTAAATTACACTCAGTGAGCTAAACATTTGCTAGATGTGCAGGTTTACACACTAAGTCCTAATGTTTAACCAATGATAAGGGTTTTTATAAACAGCTGTCTGCATATTTTTAGGCAAACGGAGCACACTGTGTTAGCTCTAAGATGCAAAACTTTACTGACTTTAGGTCTGTTACACAGTCTGCACAATTTCATAGTGTTAAACATGTTCATACAATGATAATAAAGTCTATTCTATTCTATAATCTATTCTGTTTTAAATGGGTATTCTTCATGTTTAAGTTTGTTCAACTTTAGCTAAATGTGACAAGGACTTGGATCCATTCAGGTCTTTCTGTGTCCATTTGCTTTTCACTCATTTCACATCATTTTCAGAGTAAGCACTCCGAAACAAACTTTAACTAAGATCACATTATCTGCTGCCACATACCATAATTCACTGTGACTTTCTAAACTCTGTAATTAAAAATTAAATTAGTGAAGGGAAAGGCAAAAGAAAACATTAGAAATTTAAGTAAAGTTGAAATTACATTTTCACACAAATATCGGAAAAAAGTCTGTCGTACTTTGTTAGAGTAATGAGAAGAATTACAGTTTGTTACATCCATCCCAACCAATGTGAGAACTGCCAAGAAGTGTATGAAATAAAAGAGTGTTTTGTAAAAGTTGACTTCCTGTTGTAACAGTGTGACCCTGGAGGATGTCTGATCGAGCTCTCGACACAACTGGTGATCGTCATGGCAGGAAAACAGCTGTGGGGGAACATTCAGGAGGCGCTGCTGCCGTGAGTCCTGCACACACCATCTTCTATTCAGTTTTTCTGTGTCTTAATAATAACAAGCAAGAAAGCATGTTCAAGTTTTGTTTAGTGCAACATTTTTATGTCACAGACCTAAAAAGAGTTTCCAATGAGAATAAGATTAGTTTGTGTTTGAGAGAGAAAGTCCATTAAATCTAGTTTCCACTTCAGAATCTGGTGAAACACGGACAATTTAATTAGTTTTCTTCCACAATAAATATATATGAATGTCTCCATAATGTACTGCTGCGTTTACAGTAAAGCAGAGGTCTCAAACATGCAGCCCAGGGGCCAAATCCAGACCACCAAAGGGTCCAGTCGGGCCTGTGGGATGAATTTGTGAAATGCAAAATTACACTGAAGACATTAATCATTTTAGTTCAGGTTCCACATAAAGACCAATTTATTAAACTCAAATGGGTCAGATCAGTAAAATACTATAATAATAACCTATAAATACTCACAACTCCAGATTTTTCTCTTTGTAAATGTAAACATTTTCATGTCATTTTACTGCATTTACACTAAAACAAACCATAATTTCACAAAAAAACATGAATACCATGAACAAATATGAACATTTTGAAATGACTGAAGTGCAAGTTTACCAAAATTCTGCCTGTTATTAAATGTTTTGTGTATTGTCATAAGTTGTCATTTACATGTGTAAATGATAAACTGAGACATAATATTGTTAAAATTGCACTTGGTTTTCTTAAGAAGTTTTCGTTTGTTCATGTTATTCACATTGTTTTAAAGGATAGTTGGTAGGTGTAAACATTTTCATTGCATAAGTTTACTTTTTTCCACTCTAAAATATAGAGGAAAGTTTGGAGCTGACATTATTTATATATTATTATGTTATTACTTCACTGGTCTGATCGACTTCAGATCACTTTTAGCTTAATGTGGCCCCTGAACTAAAATGACTTTGACACCCCTGCAGTAAAGGCTCATCCAACACAAGGTCTCACTGAGTCTGCAGTCAATTACAAATGCAAGATAGGATTGAAATACATTCCTGTGGGGCCTTTGTGGAAGTATGAACTGTTGGACTACTCTCCTGGCTTTTTTTTTCTTTTTTTTAAGATAGAACTACACTCTTGTGAATGGTCTAAATAGTCAGAGCGCAGAATTACCAGTTGAGAAACAAACAAGTCAGAGTAGAGAGGATTGTGTTTGGTCCAGTTGATACTGATGTTTGTTAAGTCTGCAGTGACCTATGCAGGCTTGAGTTACAGACACCACCGGAGGCAGAACATATGTTATGTCTCTTTGATATGAACAATTGTTTTTATTGTCATAATGAGACAAATGCCTTCTTAACATGTAAAGGGTGTGGTCTTGTCTTAATACTTGTATACTTCTAGAACATCTTTTAAATTACAGCTCAGAGTGATTAATAGCTCAGGCTAATCAGCACTCCTGTATTGATAATGTGTGTGATAATGGTGCATGGGGTGAAGTAGTCAATATTCATCTGCCTTCTTCCAGCACCATCTCCCAGAAAATAGTTCCATCATCCCTTATGTAAATGGATATGTATTACCTCCACCAAGGAGGTTATGTTTTCATCGGGGTTTGTCTGTTTGTTTGCAAGATAACTCAAAAAGTTATGGAGGGATTTTGATTAATTTTTCAGGAAATGTTGACACTGGCACAAGGAACAAATGATTAAATTTTGTTGGTGATTGGGTGGTGATCTGCATTGCTGGAGGTCTGCTCTCTCCAAGTGCTTTTCTAGTAATTGAAAGTGTAATCTAATTAACTGGTCACTTTACAGGGTGATGCGTAACTGGTGGAGTGGCAGGAAAGGACGGCACCATCCAGAGAACCATTACAGCCGCTGGGAGCAGGACAACGTTCTGCTGAACTTCAGCCAGCTGGGCTTGTTCTACGAGTATCTGGAGATGGGTGAGGAATTTCACAGACCGAGTTCATATCCTGACAGTCATCGTGGTTGGTAAGAGATGAAAGTCCACTGATCACAACGACTTCTTTCAATTCTTTGTCTTCTTCTGTCTTTCTAGTGATCCAGTTTGGCTTCATCACTCTGTTTGTGGCGTCGTTCCCCTTGGCTCCCCTCCTGGCTCTGTTCAACAACATCCTGGAGATCAGAGTAGACGCCTGGAAGTTTACCACTCAGTTCAGACGACCGGTGGCATCCAAGGCCAGAAACATTGGAGCGTGGCAGGAAATCCTCAACGCTGTGGCCATTCTGTCTGTCGTAACCAATGTGAGTCCATTCAGAATATACATGAATACATGAACCTAAGTTAGTTTGTTTTTAAATGCATCCTTTTTCATATTTACACATATAGGGTCAGATCCAGAAAAGGATTGGGCAGCCTTTGCAGGTGCAATAATGAGAGAAAAATGTTGCGTGGGATTCACAAAGCACCTGTACAGGCTAGAATTCAGTACAAACTGCAATGCCAAGCAGATTCACACCCATGCAAATAGCATTAATTATCAAACTGCTTCATTACTTATCCATGTATCCTTATTATCCTGCACTCCCAGAGCATTGGAGCTGCAGAACACATTAATAAGATCCTGACTGATCTGCTGTTAGAAAATATAGAAGTTATGTTGCTGTGAGATGCTGTGACACCAAACAGAACATTACTATTAATATTTCTCAAAATTCTCATAAATATTCACTGACACATAGCATCATTTTAAAAGTCAGACACTAATCAAAGATGTTTTAGACTTGCTTGAAATACATTAATTGGAGCCGATTTGGATATTTTAAGATATTAGTATAGATGTGAAATACAATAAAACAAGGGTGTCAATATGTCATTTTCAATTGACGAGTAGATTGAACAGGTAGTGCAGGTAGATCACGTACCAGTCCATTTTTTTTTAGATGTTAATCATCTGTCGTCCTTATGGCATTTGAGACTTGATTGACGTACAGGGCATCCAGTCTGAGCTCTATTTTCCTTTAACCACCTAACCTAACCACCTAAGATGCAAAACTTTACGTAAATGTTTTTGTGAACGGTCTTTAAAACTGAGCTAATTATAAGGTCAAATAGTTTCCTGTCAAATGACTGGGCACAATACTTTCTTAGTGGATTTGGCCCATCCAGTATATGAATTATAATAGTATAGTACAGTCTTAAACACCGTCCTGCATTAAACATGTTACTATTACCTCCTCTAATTCTTCTTTTTATATGAACTTTATTTGTCATTTTCTAATTTCCTGTGTTTTTCTTTCCCCCAGGCCTTCATCATGGCATTCACCTCAGACATGATTCCCCGTATGGTCTACCTGTACGCCTACAGTGAAAAGTCCAACATGAGGGGCTACGTTAACAACAGCCTGTCCATTTACAACATCTCACAGATACCTGAGGCCCACATGCCAGAGGAGCATGACAGCTGGATGGATAACTCCACCACCTGCAGGTACCAGAGGGAGATCTTATTTCTATTATAGATGTTTTCATTACCAGGATGTTAGATGTTACGAGTCAGAACGTGCTATCATATCAGTGACTGCTTCACGGTCCTCTGCTTATTGCTTTGTACAGATACCGTGACTACCGTTACCCTCCAGGCCACGAGAGGGAGTACAAACACACAATGCAGTTCTGGCACATCCTGGCAGCTAAAATGGCCTTCATTATTATCATGGAGGTAAGATATACAGTAGTTTTTAACTCCTTCACAATGTTCATGTTTAATTTTAGAATTATCCCACCCCCCAAAGAGGAGGCAAGGGGGGTTGTTTTTGGTTCAGTTTGTTTGTTTGTTAACACTCTAGCAGCTAAACTATGGGTTGAATTCATACCAAATTGGGTTTATACATTGCCAGTGACCCAGAATACATATGATTACATTTTAAGAAAAGTAGGTCAAACTTCCAATTTTTTTATGAATTTTTAAATCTTTTTTTCCCCCCCATTTACTTATAATGGGAAAAATTTCAAATTTCTGTAGCAGCAAAACTGTTGGTTGAATTCATAGATAATTTGGTTTATATATTGCCAGTAAGCCAGAATAGATGTCATTACATTTTGGGAAAAGTAGGTCAAAGTTAAAAGTTTTTATGAATTTTTAAAATCTTTTTCTTCTCCCATTTACGTATAATGGGCAGAATTTCAAATGTCTATAAAAACTTCAATTTTGTTTTAATTTACTTCAGACTTGGGACATATATAGACACAGTTGATATGCTGACATCAGCACATGCATAGACATGATGACATCAGCTGTATTGATCCCAAAATAAGGTACAATACATGCAAGGGGCGGGGTTTGTCGTGCCTGGAACCACTTGTTTGATCTAAAACAGGACTGAATGACTGAACAGCTGACTGTGCTATGTGCAAAATAGAAGTAAAAAAAAAAAAAAAAGATATGAACTTCATACATGTCCTGATCCAGCCCTGTCTTCATCTACATTCATCTTTAATTTTAGAATTTGTTACATTTCTAAACCTTGTTATTCCTTTTCCGCAGCATGTTGTGTTTGTGGTGAAGTTCTTTGTGGCATGGATGATACCGGACGTCCCGTCAGATGTGAAGGCACGGATTAAACGTGAACGCTACCTGACGCAAGAGTACTTGCATAACTACGAGGTGGAGAGGCTCAAACTCCAGCTGAGCGCCAGTTTCATCACTGAACCTCAGTCTGAAATGAGCTCCCCAACAGACAAGCATGAAATACTGTCCGAGTGCCTGTAACCTCTGCTTCATTCCTTAAAAAAAACAAGCAGTTTTCTGGGAGCGAGGACTTATGACTTTGGGATCAAAACGCTATTTCCTTCTCTTTTCTTGACTAGGCATTAATGTCTACATACTCCTATATTAGGATGTGTACATCAGACATCAGAGAAAAACATTTGACTTTGCTTATAATCTTCAACTCAGCTTCTTGTGTTGGAAGATGCTGCCAAGTAATCACACAGAGCAAAACGTTTGTAACTGCTGTATGTAGTAATGCCTTCCTTTGCTAGTGTTTAATTTCTTTACATGCTGATAGAGTGAGCCACTGCAGTGTTAAATATGTGACATATGGTGCGAGTTGCAATTACCAAGACTTTAAGAAGAGTTGGATATCAGTTTATGAAATGATCTGCATGTGATTCCTATAAAAAGATCACACAATGAAGGACTGAAATGATCCGTAAAGAAGCTATATGTGAATTTTGAATTGTCTGAATATGCTGGGTCTTTGTCAGATACATTGTAGAAGTAGATGTCGAACATGCTGTTACATTTCCTGTTTAACTATGAATGTAAAAAAAAATAACTCAGACTAACAAACCTATAAATACAAAAGTTATGGTAGATGTAAATGAGTAACACTTGCTGGTAGCTATTTAAGGTTTTGTTTCTCTTAATCATAGTTGGACTACAGTAGGTGATCATCTGATTTGCTTTATCAGTGTATTACACTTCCACTTGCAGCTATTTTATTTTTAACAGTGCATTGAAAACAAAATACCTCCATCATACAATCAACAATCAAACAGGGGCCAATGTTTAATGCATAACAGAGGAGGAAACAGTCATATATAGTCAGAAGCTCAGGCCCGTCTTCTTAAAGTATGTTTTCCAACTTGCTGCGGGACCAATTGTGAGATTTATAAGAAAACAGCCAATGTGAGTCAAATGTTTGGAGGATTTTCTGTTTTAGTACAATCAGTTTTTATGTGAGTGAGTCAGTCGGGTCTGCTTCGCTGCTCTGTGTTACATATGTGAAGACAAACAATACCTGTGTTCATTTTTTGCAGATTAAAGACAATATACTGTAGGTTAATACAGCTTTAACCCTGATGTCAGATATATACAAATAAAGGACAGTCATCCCTTTGAGCTGGTTATGAAGCGTTGCTGTAGATGGAAAAACATGGGTTGTAGTGACATTAATTTATTGCCGTGTGGCTGGTTTGTAACCCAAAGTATTTCTGGTTACTGTAATTTCATAATCATCTTTTTTTAGATATTTTTATCAACAAACTTGCAGTGCTGAACTGTATTTTGTATATTTAATCCTTATAAATAACCACAAAACAGTTGCAGGACTTAACTCAAAGGTTCTACACACTTTGTTAACCCATGCAGGTGTTTTTACTTATTCTGCTTAACACATCTGTTCTCAGGACTGTTGCACGAACCAACATTGACTGACATCTCTCTTGATCTCTTTTAGTTTCCTTGCAGTTGTTAGAGCGTGACAGTACAGCTCTGCTCATCTCTGAATGAAATAACCCGCTCATTCAGACGAAATGAAAACACCTGTGTGAACGTGCAGAGCCTTTACAGCTCATTTCATGCTATAAGTGCTAAAAGCGTCTGCTGCTTAACTGTAGGTGACAAAATCAACATTGTGTTACTTTACATTAGGCTTTAATGTGACGTAGCGTCTATTTTTATCTAAAGCTTCTAATGTGTTATTTCTGTTCATACTGAAAGCTTTGTGATTCCAGATATCAGCACTTTGTATTTTACAGTCAAAAGTAGCCTGATTCACTCATTTCTCAGGATTAAACATCATCAAAAATATCACTGCTTAATAACGTGCAGATTTCACATTTTGATCAAGATTAGGGCTTCGTATGATCCTACAAGATGCATGACATGTCCCCAACAAACCAATGCCTTAAATGTCTATGTTTACTTGTTTTTGGATAATTTTGTAATGGAAATGATAGGATATCTAAACTCAAAACTTGTTTCATATTATGTGTTGCTAGTGCTGCATTGCAAAGTAGTCTTTTTTGTCTGGTTTTGTTAATTTGGCATGCATTAGTAAGTCTTCATGTACATATTTTGTCAATAATATTCTAACTTTATTGCAGCCCATTGTAAAGAAATATGTTAATACTCACACGATATGGAGAATAAAGTATGTTTATGGCTTCACATACTGTTTTTGTCATCATTTTTATATTTGTCTTATTGCCATTCAGAGTTTTATTGATTCAACATTCTACTATGTAAACTCAACTTAAAATACAAAATGCTTTCATTTAAATCAGGACAAAACTGAGGTAATTGTTTTCAGCAATAAAGAGAAGAGGATTACTGTAAATACCTTGAATCATCGTTTCTAAAAACCAAAGACTAAGTCTGAAATCTAGGTGTGCTGACAGACTCAGCTCTGACCTTCAGCAGTCTTATCAAATCAATCACCAAAACAGCCTTCAATCAGCTAAAGAACAAACCTAGAGTAGAAGGTTTTATGTCCCAAACAGACCAAGAGAAGCTAATTCATGCTTCCATCTCCAGTCGACTGGACTACTGTAATGGTCTTCTGACTGGACTCCCCCAAAAGAGCATTAAACAGCTGCAGCTCATTCAGAACGCT
>JAPTMW010000018.1:36314872-36329232 GCA_029822955.1 Ostorhinchus angustatus | reverse complement strand
CCCAATCAACGGCTACGGAAACCACACCTCCCTTCGAGAAAATGAATGATTGGTCTCCAGACTAAATCTCACTTGTGATTTAGTCTGGCGCTAGCCAGACTAGGATGGAGTAGGAAGTAGAGGTGAAATAATTCTTCGAGGAATTCGAATACTTCCAGTACAAAAAATGTTCGAGGCAGATTCATTGCCTCAAAGATTTGTTTAATTCATGTCAAAGTTCACCTCGTTACTATCATATCACTCTTGTACCTCCAGTATCATTGTTTCACATGGACTGTTTTAACTGATGCACTGTATGTCAGTACATGTCAAAGATGTTTGGCAGGGCGGTATGCTCAGCTATCAGTGGAAATGGTGGAAAGTAGCGGCATGCATAATGAACAAAAACTGTCAAAAGTGTGGGACCATTTTACGCTGCAGACAAGGCAGACAACACAGCACTTCCTCATGCAGACTCGGAGCCTCTACAAGGTATACTATTATAAGTAACGTATTGCTAACTGCTGAATACTAGCACCTGTTAGAATGTAGTCTTACGTGTTGTAATTATTTGTAGCACATGTACCAAAATCTCACCCAGGTAGTGTAATTATTAGGCTACATCCCTTTTTATCCATCCAGACACACATGCCCACATGTGGATGCACGCACACACACCTCAAAATACCTCAGCCTTCTCCAATCCCCATTTATTGATTGATCAAGTTAAAAAAATAAACAAAAATGGAATTTATCTGATTACTTGATTAATCGATGAAAAAATCGATAGAATACTCGATTCCAAAAATATCCGTTAGCTGCAGCCCTAGTAGGAAGAAGGGGGAAATAATCCAAAAGGCAATAGGTGCTTTTAACACAGAAGAAGGACTTAATCATAGAATTTAGTCCCTAATGAGAAAACATATTCAATTTTGGTTTCTGCTTTATGCAGCTGCTGGATGTGTGAGAATATGATCCTGAAGATTGCCTCTAAATTCAGCGAAAAGCTGTTTAGTTTTGTGTAAGCTTGTTACTCCATGATACAAACATTTCAGCCATTAGCTTTAACAAACTTCTAGAACTCCAAAAGTACTTGAAAGTAATCCTGTCTGTGTGAATTTTGTCAGTGTCATCTTAATACTTTTGCAATGAACAGCCACTTTTCAATCAACAATGTCGATGTAGTATCAGTGTCCCTACAAAAATAAGCCACTAAGGTTTTACATAGATTTTTCAAGAGATTTGAAAAATGCCATTTAGGGATGCTTTTTGTTAACTGAAGATGTGGCAACCGTCATTGTTTTGCCTGATTCCTCTATAGCACCTCTCTATAAATTGATTATAAGTCTATGAGCCTCTGAATGAGGTTTCACACAGGCATACCTGGCAGAGCCAAAACCAACGCCAGCTGCATTGTAGCTTTCACATGTAACTTTTGCCCCATTGTTGCCATTTCTGTCCACTCTTCAATGAACACAGAAACTTATATTTAACTTCTCTATGCTACATCTTGAAAACCCATTCTTGAAGGTATCTTCATGGCAGCAATAAACCATGAAGACTACAGCCCGCCCTAATGTGTGTGGTGGTATGAGGGTCTGAACATTGAAGCTTACCGTTTTTATTTTAAATTGTCATCTCTTGTCTCTAGATGTACCTCAATCAAAACACCTAAAACTGTCAGGGAAAAGATGCAGTGTTGTTGTCTTTATATCAAAAGAAAAAGAACAGAAGCTACTTGCCACAGCTGAAAGCCGAGATCTGATTCAGCTGGAGGCGCTCAGCAAAGCACAGGAGGGAGGAGGGAAGAGAGGGAGGTAAAGAGGCAGTGAACAAGAAGAGAGATTTTCAGAAAGACAAGCTGTGGGAGGGAGTGGGGGATGGAGACACATGAAGACAGAAGGAAAAGAAAATGGAAGTAGCCACTAAAACATGACCGTGTCTCTCTGAGCGGCGGAGCAAGGATGCTTATGTGTGATGGAATGACATGTCAGCGCTGCATCTGCTTCGTTCAGCTTTGTTGCTATGACAACCAACCCATCTACGCTCATTTGTCTTCTTCCTTTATGCATCCTCTCAACCTCCTCCTCCCTCTCTCACTCCAACTTACATAAACCTCCTCTTTGTTTTAATGCAGAAATGCTTGCAGGTTGAGTCCAAAAAGTCTTGAAAATGTGATACCAGTCAGCATTGCTCTCGCTCTCTCTCTCTCTTTTCTCTCTCATTTTTTCACATATACACACACAAAATGTCTCCTGGCTCGGTGCCAGCAGGTTCCTTCAGCTGGCAAAATAAAAGCATCAAGGAGTCAGGAAGGATACAGGAAACAAGTGGTGAAAAGGATCCTGCTTTGTATGTAGAGAGCAGCCCTGAATCACTGTATGTCCCTATACTTACATACGCCTTCATCCTATCCATTACTTGAAACTACATCTACTTATCACCCCTCCTTAATATGTGCTCCCACTTACAAATGCTCAGAAATGTATATTTTAAAGCTACAATTTGTGAGATTTGGATTCAGAAATTAAAACCAAATATCAACAGTAAGGGAAAGAATTTTAATTGAAAATCAACTACAAAGTCTAGGTGACTCCTGCCAAAACCAGTCAAGACAATCTAGTTCTATCATTTGTGTGACTTGTTTATTTGGCTGTATGTTGTCATTTGCTGCACATGGTTTTGAATTGTCCAGACAAGCCGAGTACCTTGTTTGTTGGACAAAATTGCTGCAGTTTGGTTGAAATGGGATCTGAATAACATATTACCATACTGCTAACATATTGGCATTGTTAGTAATGTTATGTAATTAGCTTCTGAAGCTACGTATTGGAAAATACATGTAGGCCTAAAGCTCTGGTGGTAAGTATACAGAATACTTCACACTATCACATTCATCTACTCACTTACTACCATGAGGCAGCGTTGCTTAGCAGCACCCCAGTCTTGTTAAACCCTGAGATAAATTTGGCTATTTTACACGCCAAATAGTGTGGAGACAAAGCCATCTGCTTGTGTCATTTAAGTCCCTAGGCGGACACTGTTCTCCTCCAAACAGCTTTTGGGGGACATCTGACATTCAGATGGTAGGTGTGTGTTTTTCTGCATGCATTTACATAGGTGTGCCTGTAATGCACATCCACACATGAATACTCATATGCATTGTGTTAAGATCTCATAAATGTAAATGTCTTTGTGAATGTTTAACAGTGCCTACATGTGAGTGTGTTTGTGTGTGACATTGAGTCACCACAAAACTGCCAAGGGGTCTTTTTCTTTTCACATGCTTTTCACAGACACACAAAGTGCTGATGTCCCCCTTCTTTAACTTCGTGCATCTGACCATGCAGTGTCTTTTCTATGTAAAAACTTTACTGAAGTAAATATGCTACTGGCAGCTCCATCCAAGGGCAGTGGCTTACCATTGTGCTAAAAATCCTGCAGTTGGTTACTTTGCATCAAAAATAAAATGTTAAATAACATAATATAATGTGAAACATAAGAAATTTTCCCTAAATGAAAAACATTTTTAGACTCAAGACCATAGCAGTTGAGGATGTCTGGTCTTCATACTTTATTTAAAAAATCCTTCTTTTATCATCATTTTGTCCTGCTTAGAGGTTTTAACAGTCTGCATATTCTTTACTGTAGTAGCTGTAATTGGGAAAAAAACCCAAAACAGACTGTGATGAAAGAAGAAAAATTGACTCAACTTCTTGAAAAGAAATGTTGTCTTTTGAGTGGTTTCATTTCATTACACCATTGTGTGTTGTTATATCTTTCTTCTTCTTCTCTATCATTGTTTTTCTTTCCTCCCACGCCTCCTTTGTATGAATTTAACCTGTTTATGTTTTCAGTATTGTATGTATTTATTCTATTATGTATTGTATTATGACTTAATACAACAAATTCAAAACTGAAACCCCTCTCTATTTTGTTGTTTGTCTCTTTCTGTCAGATGTAACGTCCAGGATTACATCTGGCACAAGGGTTCTCGCTGCGAGTCAGTGGTGACTGAGTTCCAGGTGATGTGTCTGGCTGTGGGTGCCTCTGCTCTGGTGGTCCTGTTGCTCTTCATGATCATAGTGTGCTTCGCCAAGAAGCTCCATGTGCTCAAGACGGAGAACAAGAAGCTGCGCAAGCGCAGGTGAGCCTTATCCAAGGTCATATCAAGTGCTCAAAAGTATTTGAGGTGTTTTATGAGTAAATCAAAGTAAATTCATTTCAGAAAAACACAGTGTTTCAAAGGGACAAAGCAAAATAGAAAAAACAGGGGTGTTCAAAGGTTATTATCCACATTTCAAGTTTTCAGCAATGCTAATAATATATCAGAATGTCCTCTTGGCATGTCCTGCAGGCTCTACACTGGCCTTTGAATTGGCTTATAAATTAAAACACAATGATCACATGAACTCTAGCAGTGAAGTGCTCAGTGCTTTCAAAGGCACTACAGATGAGTTAAGAGATGAGTTTGGTTTGAGTTGAGTTGAGTTGATAGATGAGATTCATCCTCCCTGGTCCGCAGGTCCGTGCATACCTCTGAATTCAGGTCTGCAGTTGTGCCTGCATGCTGGTGCCTTGATATGTGCCCCTCTGTGCTCTCTCTCTTGATTTAGGTAATAGGCTAGTCCACACTCTGACTAATATGGCATAGCCTAATGTAAATGCAGATGCTTACGCTTGTTTGATTGTTAATAGGCTACATAATGTTTTTGAACAGTTTACTTAATAAGCTTCCAACAAAAGTAGGCTGTGGGGGTTAAGAAGAAAGCCAAGACAGGATATTAGGAATGGGCTCCCCATGTCTACATCAGTAGGCTCATTGTGTAGGACTGCACGCCGCAACTTGCAGTAGTACTCACTGACAGTGTTCTGAAAATTATAGAGAGAGATACGAGACCATATTTGCACTGTTAAATGGTAAATGAACTGAGCTTATATTGCGCATTTTATGCACCATAGGTGCCCAAAGTGCTTTACAATTCCTCACATTCACCCATTCACACACACCAGTAGGCGGCTGCTGCCATGCAAGGCACTGCCAGACTCTACTGGGGGCAATTTAGGGTTCAGTGTCTTGCCCAAGGACACTTTGACATGTGGACAGTCGGAGCCAGGATTCGAACTGCCGAACCTTTAGTCATTGGACAACCACTGTACCAACTAAGCCACAGCAAATTGCTGTTAAGCAAATACTCACTGGAAGTGAAGTTTTGGGGGGGAATGTGAAAAATATTCCACTTTGTAATTTTTAGTTTGGTTATATTTAAGTTACTTATATTGTTTATATTTGTCATGGTACAGGTGACATTTTATGTTTTGGCCCTTGAGTTGCATTCAAAATAGAATAGACACAACAAAATAACAAACTTGATTTTAAAAAAAAAATGTTGTTTAGATTAGTCAACTAATCAAAAAATTTGTCAAAAGATTAGTCGTCAGAAAATTACTTGTTAGAGGCAGCATTACTATGTAGGTGTTAAGATGTCCTCTCAGTAGGTTAATCAGACAAACCCTGCATAGCACTTCCCTAATGCAAACGTCTTTTCCACTGAGGCAGTTCCAGTTCTGGTCCTGTGTTTAATCTTGAATCACGCTGCTGATCAAAAAGCTTGTTCTCAACACAAAAACTGGTTACAGAGCTGTGTCAACACTTTGCATTATGCTATAAACAAGAACTGCAGAACTACTTTAGTGTCTAGTTTACCTATTCCAAAGGGAGGAGGCTAGATCTTTAGTATAAATGTCAAATTTAAGCTCTTCCTTTACCCCTCTCTCTCTAACCCCAACTGGTCAAGGCAGATGACCGTCCTCCAGGAGCTGGGATCTGCCTGAGGTTTCTGCTTGTGAAAAGGAAGTTTTTCCTTACCACTGTCACCAAGTGTTTGCTCCCGGAAGATTGTGTTGGGTTTCTGTAAATTGGCCTAAGAGTCAAATTTAGACCAGCTCTATTTGTAAAGTGTCATGAGATGTAATGCTAGATAAATACATTTTATTGATTGATTGATTTATTGATTGATTGATAAGCTGTTTCCAACATAAACTTCAAACAGACTCCCCAAAATAAGGCTGTTCTTGGTGCTGTTACATGAGCACCAATCAACCAGAAATATTGATAGTGAGGCTATGTTCTAGCCTGCTAGATGCTAATGGGAGTGAATAATGGTACCAAACATATCCAAAACCATCAGACCAAATTTCCAAGTGTGATCAACCACAAGTTAGATTTTTCAGCACCTACATTCTTGTCTGAAAAACCTTAAACCTTCGCTCCAGTGGTAGATGTATTAAAAATTACAGGCCAGCTGAGTAACAATTGCTCACATTAGCATGCTTCTTTCTAACGTTGCCATTGTCTTTCCTACCTGCAGACCATAATGTAGACTGTGGCATAACTACGTGGTTCTATAGCTGACGGAGACAGCTGACAAATGGAATCTCCAAACCCGCACTAGCACCAGCACAGAATTAACACTAGATTCATATAGTATACTGGCATTCTTGAAGCAGAGGTGGAACACAACAGGGATGACTCCTTTTTGCTATTTATACCATATGCACCAGAAACATGAACATTTTGCTTTTGCTTTCAAAACAATCATCGCAGGTGATTTGGTCCTCTCATCCAAAGGTAAGAAGCTCCCGGACTTCACTGCCTCACCAGTTCATGGATATTTCCACAGTAGCAACTTGGCTCCATTAGGTTAACTCTCTTAATTGTTTCCCAGTGGCAGGTCACACATCACCAGTACAACACTGCTAGGGTAAAGGTAGAATAACAATGCCCCCCATTCCATATTTATACAGAAGAGTGGGGCAGAATGAAGCATATTATCACTTTAAACAGGCTATGGGAAAGACTTTACTTGTACAAGGCAACAAATCGATCTGTGTTGCTTGTGTAATTTTGAGATTTCAGTATCCCATTAAAGCTTAACTAAGCAATATTTATAGCATCACTGGGCAAAAAATTCTATAGTAGCTTTTAGCATATTGTAAATCGAGTGATCTGAGTTGAAATAAGACTTTTACACCAGCTTTTGGTTCTGCTTTCTGGCTTTAGAAAATTCAGCCTTTTATTTCACTTTTCCAAACTGTATTTTATCCTAATGAAAGCAATTAAACCATGTGGTTAGGGAAAGAATGTGGCATTGATTGAAAAAAATCATCTCAGGTCTTTGTTGCTGATATTGTCTTAAGAAGACCTATGTTTTGTCAGTTGTTGTAAATAAACTCCAGTGGAATTGCAGTGGATGCTTATGGGGGAAAAACACTTAAGTGATATTAAATGAAAAATTGTGAAAATCCTTCTTTTTAACTGAAAGGATAAGATTCTGTCTGAGACAGTTCTACTCTAAATTCCACCCCTTTTCAATATTATGATGTAATTGGATGGTTGGATGAATCTCTCACTCATTGCTCTTTATGAGGGAGAGAGACCAAACAACAAACTAGAAATGAGAAAATGGTGCTATCTTAGTCTAGTTAGTGATTACATGATAAAAATTTCACTTCACAGGTGTAGAATTAAAATGACCCATTTCATTTGGATTTGTGTTTCTGTGTTCTAAAATGAGGCTGGAAGGTGGGCAGTAGCTACACAGGTGTTGAGGGACAGAGACTTATTAAAATGTGCATTCAGCCAGGGTAAGAAAAGGAAGTAAAGGTGCCAGTAAACAACAACATGTGTCCTTCACAAGAGTGGTGGATGCAGGAGCTGTGTTGGCTTTTGTGCCTCATTGACCCATAAGATCATGGAATGAGAGACAATAATGGAGCCGGCTGAGCTTCAGTACCTTGTAGAAGGACATCTGATGAAGACTTGCAACTCATACTCAAGTAAATAAAACCCTTTTTTTTTGTCTTTTTAAATTTTTTTTTACTAATACTAGGTATGTAGTTCTTCTTGACCTAAGGGAATACTGTTGTAATGCATGTACTTAAGGCAATGCAACTCATAAGCCTAATTAACAACAGATACAAGTACAGGCATCAGGTTACGAAGGCTGCTATTAAACCATTTTTATTCATGCCATGTCAGAATCTGTTGTTGGTAAAAACAGAGGAGATTGAAGCGGAGGGTGAGGGAGACAGCAAAAGGAGGAAGATGAAAAGATGAGGACGAGAGAAATACAAGGACGGTCAGACAGAGGAAGAGTCAGAGAGGTGTTTAAAATGAGCTAGTGAGGAAGAAAAGGAAGGCAGGCAAGAGGAAAGGAAGAAGGAGGAAAGATGTATCATAACCTGGCTGCAATCAGTCACTGTTCCCAATGAATTAAGGGAGCTTTCACACAGCGGCAGATGTTGTGTTCACATGCATGTAGCGCGGCCCGGGCCCCAGTACGAATGGGCCAAACAGTAGGTGGCAGTGTGGAGGAATTCTGTCGCTATCCAACAAACGCAGAAGTCAGAAGAAGACAAGCCCTTACCTATGTGTTAGCCTGTTAGAGGAAAAGAGAAGCAGAGCGACCTTCACTGTCCCTGATATATAACCCAGTGGTTTGGTCAATAAGGTGAGCCTGTGCCACACGGATCCAAGGCTTTTTCAGTAGACAACAGCAGCGTCGTCTATGTTTTCGTGCTGATTTACCCACCTCCATGGCAGAATGGTGATGAGGTCACGTCCGGACTCCGGCACGGTTGCGTTCACACGGCATCGTATGGCCAGAGTACAGGTGGCCCAGATCCAGGACCACCTTCTCAAGTAGACTTGGTCATGGTACTCGAGCACAGTACAGTTGTGTTCACATGGACAAAATAAAGCGGACTTGAGTACGTAGCGTACTCGGATACAGACTCGAGTATGCTGTGTGAAAGCACCCTAAGGGTACAGTGTGAGGGGTGAGGTCATGCTAACTATGGCTTTAGTCTGTCATGGAGCCCCTACTTCTGTCTTACCCACACAATCCGAATCCACAATTGACAAACTAATTCACATTAAATGATATAGTAATAAGTATTAACTTCTCATTAACTACCTGTTAACTAACGTGTCTTGCTTTATGCATAGCATTGATTAATTCACACCCACTGAGGACTCAGAGTCATCACATGGTTGGACAGACACACATGTCCATGTAAAACCAGTTGACTTCAAGTCATCACAACAGCTGTAACAAAACGTTTTACAAAAAGTTGTGTACGATAGAGTGAACCAACCAAACACAGACTCTAAAGAATGACTAGAGGTACACTAGCACAACAAGAGTAATGCTAAAAACCATGATGCAATGTGGTATTTATACACTGTCCAGGATTGCAAAAATTTGACAGAGTGAGTGAAAATGGTTGCTGTGCTGAACATGACCTTCCTGTTGAAACTGACAGGATGTACTACAACTTGTTCCAACTTTAAGTTGGCTTGAAAAAGATTTGTCATGATGTTTAATCATAACCTTATTTCTTGCCATTGTAGAATTAAAAAAAAAAAAAGCAAATACATATTAAATATGAAAAGTGGCTTTCTACCCATCAAACTAAGTCAATGTGCTCTATTCCTAAGTATTAGTTACAATGAATTTAATTCATTCAGGAATTAACTACTGTAAGAAATATGAAATGGTTAGCCTCATAGTATAACTGCTTAAATCTTTTTTTTTTTTTTTTCAGACCATAGTAGGGCTGGGTGATATGGAAAAAAATCCTATCATGAGAATGATTTTTTTCATATCAGGCGATATCGATATGTATCACGATATAAATAAAAAATACCTTCAGTCACCAAATACACACATGATGCTTATCAATTTAAAACATAAGTTTACAAGCCAACAAAATGACAATTTCTCGTAGAGATAATACAGAAACATTCGTTTCAACTAGTTTTGTGGGGAAACAGCTCAATGGACGGCATATTTTGATATAGCTCACCAACACCAAAACAACCATACCCATAGCAACTTTCTTGGTAAACAAGGTGAAAAAAGTGTTAAAAATAACTACAATCTCTGATGTTGACGAAGCAGAGACACCTTCAGCAACCCTGAACCGATCATTTAGACAATCAGTTACGACAATGTCAAGTTTGGGTGTTTAGTTTTGTATTTATGTATTTTCACAGTCTGATACTTCAACAGTTGTACCACTAACTGGGACTTTCTTGACTGTTAAAATGATCCTTTAAATAAATATCTAAAAATAATTGATGGAAAATTACAAATTGGATCACAAGATCATTTGCCTCTCACTATTGACTGTAACACAATTTTGTTTTTGAAATCAGGTCCCATGGTGACACAATTGGAAGGGGCAGGAATGTTCATTAAAGTGTTGCCATATTTCCATATTATCACATTTTGCAATAGCCCTATGTAGAGGGCTTCAGCTGCAGAGCCTTTGGAAAAACTCCTTTTGTGTGAAGAGTGAAAAGAGAACTAAGAGGCTGCAGGGAGGTGGGTTGACTCTGTACAGACGCAGAGAAATGAAAGTGGGAGACATACTGAAGGGCTAGAATTGAATATACAAAGAGTGGGTCGCTGATGTGTTGGGGGTTGGTTGTACATTGCTTTGCCAGAGCGGTAGCCAGTATGTTAGCTGCTATCTCCTTGGCAACAGAGCGCTTGTGGAGGAGAAGCAGCAGCAGTTCACTGATCGAGTGCCACTATGCAAATATGGGCCGAAGGACCTGAAACCTCGACATGAGAACCATGATAATGTCTATTTTTAGTCCAACAGGGAAGGGAAGTGTATCATGCTGGTGAGGAAGGAGGAAGATGATGTCGGGGAGGAAAAGTAGTGTAGGCAGGAGATGTTGAAATGCTAACAAGCAGAAATGAAAAAAAAAAAAAGCATGATGTCATTGGTGTTGTGGATCCAGCGGAAAGTAGGGCAATGTGAGCAGGAGGAAGGGATGAGAGAGGGGGGTGGGGCCGACCTAAATACAGCTGTGCAACCTGGGGGGTGTGTGCATGTGTGAGAGTGCAGCATGAAAGAGACAACACAAGCTCATCCTCATCAAGTAGTCGAGCAAAAGAAAAAATCGATGAGGTGGAGGAGGAAGGCGACAGACGAAAGGAAAAAAAGAAGAGCCAGACGAAACGAGGTGGAGGAGAAACTGCAGTGGAGGGGGAGAAAGAGGAGAAGAAATTCACAGAGAAAATCTCAGCATAACACATTCAGAGAGCGTGTGTGTGTGTGTGTGTGTGAGAGAGTTTGTGCACTAACAAAGCTCATGAATACAACGCCCACACTCCCCCATCTGCTGTGGGTAATTGCAGTCACAGTGTTTTACCGCCACACTCGAGATCAGACCCAACATCCTGCTGCAAGACAGAGTAGAGGCGGTGAAGGAGGGAAGAACAGACAGAAGGAACATGTTAATTTAATGTCAGTCATTCATTTTCTGAACCCGCTTTAGCCTCACTAGGGTCACTGGAGCCTATCCCAGTTACTTATGGGCGAAGGCGGGGTACACCCTGGACATATCGCCAGTTCATTGCAGGGTTGACATATAGAGACAAACAATCACTCTCACACCTATGGGCAATTTAGGTTAACCCATCAGTGCATGTCTTTGGATGGTGGGAGGAAGCCAGAGGACCCGGAGAGAACCCACGCAGACAACATGCAAACTCCACACAGAAAAGTTCCACTCCCATCGACTGGTGTTGGAATCAAACCCAGGACCTTCCTGCTGTGAGAAATGAGTGCTATCCACTGCACCACCATGTCACCCCGTGTTAATTAAAAAAAAACTAAAATATTTAGAATGCTTACACACTGCAATTAGCAGCATTTACTTAAAGATCAATTGGCAGAAAATTATTCTGCAAATGTTGTTATTTACCACAATGTATCAAAGTCATTTTATTAGAAGTGGCCCATGGTAAGAGGTACCCGACTCAACAGCCACAGTTGAACTCCTGGTCGTGGTCAACAAAGCTGTTATGTTACTGCAAGAATATTATTATTTTCACCAAGGTACTGTATCAACCATGATATGTATACTTAGACTGTGCACTATTGTAAGACTTTAGATCTGAGTGTAAGGCTGTCTAGGCTTTCAGATTGTTTCTTTCAACCGGAGGTGTAGAGGATGCTGTTTTAGAGACAGATATGTACATCTGTAAAGCAGATCATATGACATGTCAACCAGGGTTCTAAATGAACTTTTTTGATCACTAGTCAATGTGGTCAATCAGAATTTCCACTCACCAATTTTTTCTAGTGAAAAAAAGAGATCTATCTATACTTTTTACTTTACTTTACTGGCTAACTCCCTTCTCTTTTACCCCTTTTCCACCAAACTGCTTCCAGGGCTGGTTCGGAGTCGGTGCCTGATTTAGCACCGGTTCTTTGTGTTTCCACTGGTCAAACTGGTTCCATAGACGTTCCAAACAGGCAGGCACCAACTTTGAGCTGGGTCAACCGGGGCCAAACTAAGAACCGGTGACGGGACCCCCTGCGTCATCGGTGGGTGGGGGTTACAAACCCAAACAGGAACATCGAAAGCTATGAACCGGCATTTTTAAAACTACAACCAGTGGGTTTTTAGTTTAGTTTTTAGAGAAAGAGTTATAGATGACAAAAACCCACAGCAGTGGACAGAGGAGGAGACCCAGTGCTTTCTGACAGCGTGGGCTTCATCTGAAGTCCAAGACAACTTGGAGGGAGCCTTGCACATGTTCGAAGAAATATAAAGAGAGATAGCTAAGACCGGACCCTGGGCCAGCTTCTAAACAAACGAAAGAAGTTAAAAATGGACTACAGGGACCAGAAAAGACAGCTTGGACTCAGCGGCCAGCAGAAAAGTACCCTGCATTTGGGCCTGCTGGACTTAGGGGACAGGCCGGTGAATCCGACTACCGGTGCACTGAACTCGGACACAGCAGACACGGACTAGCAGCTTTTGATTGTGGACGAGTCTGTAGTTCAAACAGCGGCAAACGATGCTGGTTCTATCACCAGATTCTTTTTGGTGGCAAGGGGGTATTTCAGTTTATGCTCTCTGGCTCTGCTCGTTCTTCTAGTTTTTTCTGTTGGACGCTCTGTTCTTTTCCGTGGTTTCCCGCGCTGGTTTCATTGCAAACTGCACACAGCCAGTGGTTGTAGTATGAAACGTCATCATATAGCAGTACGGCACAGTGTTCATGGGAAATGTAGGAAGTACTGCCAAGGGGACAAATGACCGAGAACAGAGCCTTTTATGTATCATGCATGTAATGCCTCATGTACCACCAGCCAAACTGGCTAGTAAGTTTTTATTCACAGCTGCCATAATGAATTTTAACCCACATTTGGCGGGTTGGTGGGTGTTAATTTAGAACCCTGATGTCAACGATGTAAGGCAGTCATATCAATAAGCCCAGGTGTTTCGTTTGTTGCATTCTCTTAAGTAGCATCCTTGCTCTTTTGGGGTATAACTCAGGATTGTGCATGACCAAAGAAAGTGAAGAAAAACAGTTTAAGAAAGCATTTTAAGATTGATAGATGAGCTGAGAAAGACAGATCTGCAGTACTGTACAAGACAAAAATGGAAGGATTACGAGGTCAACTGCAGAGAAAGACTAACATGATGAAAGAATGATCTAAGGTGATCTAAGGTCTAAGTGGATGAGCTGTGATAAGGAACAAAACAGGAAAGAAAGAACTACTGAGTTTAGAAAAAGATGGAAGTAAAAGAGGAACATTAGTCACTTTTCCATTGGATATATGCATAAAACTTTGCCGATATTTACTAAATGTTGAAAAAACAGAAGTGCGTAATGTCCGGTTTTCCATTAAATCACAAATGAGATGATTTGTTTATTTATTATCGCAGATGACATGAGAAGTCATTCCATAAATACGGTGACAAATGTAAGTATGTTGTTTTACAGATATATTCATTATTTTCATATATTACCCCTCTATTCCATACTAAGTTAAAAAAAATGTGGTTTCCTGGTTTGTCCACACATACCATGCCATGTTTCTTTAAAAACTCTTCTTCTTCGCTTGTTGTAACATCCGTCAGCATCAATTTTTTTAATTCACCCAACTGTAGTTGTGAAAAAAGGTATTTCCATTGCAGGTTTGAGTAATATACCAATTTCGTAATGCCCAAAAAACCACCTCTTGCCAAGCGCAAAAACTTTTATTCAAAAAACAAGAGTTTTGTCGAAATTGTCGTTTTTCCATTAGGTGAATTTTTATGCGCAAGTTTTATTTGCGATATTTGAGGGTCAATGGAAAAGTGACTAGTGATGCAGAAATTACATGAATGAGGCAAGACAGAAAGAATGAGACCAGTGAGTTGTATGGAGCTGGTTTCTGGATGCCAAACTTTTAGGATCATAGATCAGGGACTGGTGGTAGAAACAATTTCTCTGCCCGTCTCTCTCTATCTTGTCATTCTATCCTCTTTGATTGTCCTGTCACAGTGTTTGTGAAATATAAATACT
>JAPTMW010000018.1:36020183-36030317 GCA_029822955.1 Ostorhinchus angustatus | reverse complement strand
CCCTTTTTTATTTCACAGGTGCAAATGATAAAATGACAGCCAGCTGATGCTCACTATTCTCAGAGGTAGAAGGTTAGTTGTATAAGTGTGGTATGTTTATTCATACTTGAGTCAATGCCGCATCCAGTCTTCATCTTTATGATTTCAAGTTTCACCTCCTTCACTCACTCACACGTCTCCCTTTCTCTGCTGCACACATTCACCCACTCACACCAAGTCAACTAAGCACGAAATTAAATGCATGCAGCCAAAAATGGAAAATTGAATGTTTACAAGGTCATTTATAAGGTAAATGAAAAATCTAGTTCTTTCACCCTCAGGGAAAATAAGCTTATTCAAAAGCACTGAATCCTTTTCTGAAAATCCTCCCTATTTTTTTTAAAGCCTGCTACGTCTGCCACCAGATGGACAAAACAACTCCTTGAAAGATTTGGTGATAATGGGCTTGGCATTTGCGGTGATGATTGACACCAAACTTGAGAGTGAGTCATTCACATTGATATTTCATAGAAAGGGGTGTCAGCGACGCCCTCACCTAGTCCAGGCCTTCCCACAGAAAGCAGCCGATGGAAAATAAACAACAACTGCACTACGTGGGTCATTTCGGTCCTTCAATGCAGACATGATGTTCAAAGTAAAAGTGTTTTACTGTAGTCCATAATTTGTCCTCTATTTAGGGTGTGTAATTTCTGCCTTTCCCAGCAGAGGGAATAGGAGAGTTAGGAGTGGTCCGAGTGGTGCAGTCCAACAGTGAAGCTGCAAGGTGCTATAATGCAGGACACTTCAGCAGACGCAC
The DNA here is from genome assembly GCA_029822955.1 of Ostorhinchus angustatus. Taxonomy (NCBI): domain Eukaryota; kingdom Metazoa; phylum Chordata; class Actinopteri; order Kurtiformes; family Apogonidae; genus Ostorhinchus; species Ostorhinchus angustatus. The sequence continues at coordinate 36,029,521 of JAPTMW010000018.1, read as the reverse complement.
CACACCATTCTTAATGAAAGCTTTTCATCCCAAAATAACAAGGTAATAATGTTTAGACCCTCATTTTTCAGGTTAAGGTAACTGCTAATAACATATGCAGGGAGTTTATATACAATATGTGATTATAGATAACTTAGACAGTTTTATATAAGTATGTATACATATTATATTCACACATAAATATATACAACTAGTGTAAAACTTACATAATGGTACAATAAGTTTACAAAGGTCCTGTTTACACTAATACCAAAGTGGACATACTGCAGCCTCCATCTTACAAAAAAGTAAAAAAAAAAAAAACTTCCTGTAGATGCTGGCCGTATGGAAAAAGGGGCCTCATCTCAAGTCTTCTTCTGGTTGAATTCATTAGGAAAAGGGGAACAGGAACCTGAGAGAAGGCTGAGTACTCACCTAAATCCTACTTGTGACTCCCCAGCCCAGGTCAGTTACAGTGGGGGATCTAAAATGTCATTGAGGGGAGTTTTTACAGATCTTGTTACACTAACACACAGACCATTAGGGAGACAGATACACAGGTACAGGATCGCTTTTCTTGTCGCGTCCGTTGCCATGGCAAGAGTGGAGGTAACCGGTTTGCATTTCTTTCTCTGTCACACAAAGTTCATGGTGAGAATTTGGCAGGTTTGTGGTATGAGAGTGTGGAACGACAACTGAAGGTGGAGATTGTGGCCGCAGTGTTTCTTTTTTTTTTTTTTTTTTCTGTTAATCGACTGCAGTGCTTTAAGTCATGCAGCAGGGACATGCCTCTTCATTGCATATGTGCGGTTTGGCCATGGGTAGTTAAGTGCTCACACTTAAACTCACTCTAACTAGCTTCCAAGTTACACCAGAAAGTTCAGACTTTCACATGACTTTAACTTTAGTGGAGGTGAGTAACTTTTCCCCTCTTGCTCCTCTTCATTTAAATGAATGTGATAGGTGTGTACATTGATCTTCCAGGCAGGAGGAGGAGGAGGAGGAGGAGGAGGTGGTAGGGGGGAAGGTGTACCAAAACAGATGGCCAGTGAGAGCAGACAAACTCAAAAGCCATGAAAGCTTCCCCCAATTACTCTTTCAAGAGATTATGTTGATGGCCATCAGTGATGTCTGAGATGGACGCGGCCTTTTGCCTCCTTTAAACTCTAACCTGTGTCTCTGAGAATAAGAGGTGAATGAGTGAATGAGCAAGTGATACAGGAGCACAAAAATGTTGACAAAACCTTTTGCCTTAGGGCTCCCTCCAAATGCCTCCCTGTATGTTCGGATAATCTCTCTTTTGTCAATGGAATGCTGCAGAGTTGGGACAAATACTTTCATTCCTCATCTATTCATTACCGTTTGTAGACTTTTGGCACGAGTTTAAATAAAGGCATTTAAAGAGGTATTTGAGCTAGTTAAGACAGGACACCTCTACACACGTGCAAACAACCCACTTGTTTGCCTCCAAAGCCACCCATCTCCAGTTTATAGGTCATTTACACGAGAATATGTGAAAATGAGGGAAAACAATCAGAGGATTCGGATGTGCTGTCATGTTTTCAAGTATGCTCTCATGACAGAATAACATCTGTGCTTAACACTACAACTACAAAATTAATTGTGTTGTAATTTGTGGAGGGAAAAAAGTGACCTAACTGTAACTAAACTGTTGGAGTTTACATGATGTTAAAAATGATATTCTGCCAGTATGAGACACAGCAGATACACTCGACAAATGACTAGTAATATAACCAATACAACCAGTTAGATAATGCTCTAATTTTGCCAAACTCCAAAACAGCAGAGAGAAAATTTTAATAAAGGACTGTTCATTCATGAGAGGGTGCAAATACTACTTATATTTGATGTCATATTTGTTAGTTTTAATCATGACAAAACTGAAACATACAAGTCTGTGTAAAATGTCCACGGCCAACATTAGGTTTATTGGTTTAGCAAAGTTCTAATGACCACACATATGTATTTTTCAGTCTCTGTATCAAGATCCAATCTGGATATAACAAACCAAAGGGGTAGTATTTAGTTTGACCTCCCTTTGCACTAAATGTGTCTGTAACCCTTTTGTTCAGACAAAATGAGATTTACTGCATTCATTTCCTGCTGTTTTACACCAGGTTTCATTCAACACATGTCAAATGTTTCTAAATGTTTGTGCTGCTTCTTGTCATGGGGTCAGGGGTCACACTAAATAGTCATTTTAACCTTTAGAAACACATTCAGTTCAGTTCAGCTCAATTAATACAGTACCAGATATTTTTTTATTTCAATACGGCACTAGATGTTATTGTTGTTTGCTGGAAGGCACTTTACACACTTATCTGGACCTTTTATGTGGATTTGCCTCCTTGTAATTATCAAATCGTTGCTATCAGAGGGATGACAAGCTAATTTGATTCAATGTGATAACTGAAGCCTGTTGTATATTCACTTAGCAATAATACCCTTTATTTTATCATGTTTGCACTATGCCTCATATTGAGTTGACTGAACGCACTGGCCTCAGTCCAAATGCACAAAACTAAACCCATTATGTTTTTAATGATATTAAAGGACAACAGTGAATGTATTCTGTTGACAATCAGTCAATGCAGTGTTATCTGCTGAGATTTAACATTTAAACAAATAGACTGGGCCACACTCTTTGTTTTGATGGAAAAGCTCACACTTGCCAACATGTACGCACAAGTAGAATAAGGCTGGCAAAGGTTCACACTGCTACGGATCAAACAGAATGTGACGAAGGCACATTGCTACATTCAGGAAAAGATAAATCCCCTTTACATGTTTACACACATCATTGGGGAATTCACACTTAACTAGAGGTTTGCAACTAACAATTCATTCAACTCTTTGTGATTGTGAGACGCTAACACACCCCTGCTACGTAAAAAAAATAAAAAATAAAAAAAAACCCTTAAGCTAAATGGCACAGACAAAAATTATGTTTATGATGGCAACCAACAATTGCTTGTCGTCAACAACATATGCTCTGACTAAACCACTTTCATTAAATAATTATCAGAAACGTCACTATTTGTCAGCACATACCTAATCCACAAAACACTAGAAAACAAGCCAAGGAAAGCTACAAGTCAGTTTTCCATGTTTTCCATGTGACCTGAATGCCTTTTCCTAAGGTGGGGCCTTAATTTTATTATCTATTAACTAATTTTGATCTTTCTGTCACCTTAATATTGGTTGAAAAGTTTCAGTGCTAAAGTAGTATAGTTATGCCTACTATTTTTCCAGTGTGTTTCGTTTCTGGACACACAGAGTGGATGAAACTTGACATATGTTCCTGGTGCACAGATGTGTAAAGTAGCACACGGCAGATACACATCCTGAGAAACTATCTAAACAATTTCAGGAAGCTGACTACTGTGTGTGCGTCGCCTTCTCTCTTCACCATATATAGCAAATTTCAGACACAAACTGGGTCTGTAATGACATACATAGGCATGGTTAAGTGCCTTTTCGTTCCTACTAGTGTGACCTCACTCCGAGCCTGAACCGAGTTCATATACAGAAGCTTACCTACTATTGTACTTGTGATAAAAATAAAAATATCAGTGAAACAAAAATCTATTTTGTGTTGAAAAACTCCAAGTTAAAGATAATACAAAAAGTCCATATATTGAAGGCAGTAGTAAGGAACTGATAAGTTTCATCAGTGCATTGTTTTCTATTACATGTGAGATTAATAATATAAGGTAGAAAAAAGGATTCAAGCATTCCTCACTCCTTGGCAGACAGCGCTGTTATGCAAATTCATAAACCAAGCCACAACTTGACTTTAAAATACCCCTATTCGCCCCACCACTGTAAATATTATCATTTCATATATTGTTATAGCTCTACAATCTTTATTGTTCTTCCTGTGTATAAACGTACTGCATTATTATACATCTGTTTGTGGTGTTTGGGATGAAACTGCCATAAACTGAACTTTATTACACAAAGCAGCAACAATAATTATTTGAAGAAGGGCAAGAAGTGACTTGACAGATTCTTTTAACATCTTGTAACCTGGAAACTTTTTTTTTTTTTTTTTTAAACCAAAGAAGAAAAACTAATGCCCAGGTTACGTAACAGTTAAAATAAACCCAAAACTATCAGTGAGATATCCACACATTGCAAACACACTGCATTCCAACCACTGTTGATCCACTTAATGAGCTACTCAAACTGACAAAGCATTCTGATTGTGTTGTTTTTCGTTTCATTTGTTACAATTTGTTGCAGATGGGTGACAAATTAAAAGAAAACCTAACATTACACGTCTTAGTTCCACCACGTGCCGTCGGAACAGCGTCGATGCAGCTTGGCAGTGATTCTACTAGACTGTGAAATCTTATGGGGGGATTAACACCATTCTTTGAGAGGATATAACCTCATTTAACATTTTGATTATGGTTGTGAAGAGCGCCGTTTATCAGGTTGATCCAACATCACCCGTAGCTGTTTAGCTGGGTTGAATTCTGGCGACTAGGAAGGCCATAGTAAATGACTCGCATTGTTTTCTTACTCATCAAATCATTCATTGACCCCTTGTGTCTTGTGGATGAAGGTACTGTCATCTTTATAGAGACCACTCCCATGATGTTTTTCCTATAATTTATCATTTTCAACTAAAGGGTCAGGTTAAAGTGGTTTTAATTGGCTCCCACACAGGATGTACACTTTGGTTAACTGAGCTTTTTACTGCGCGAAAGTTATGATCAGTGGCAACAAAGACTCAAGGCTATAAATCAATCAGTCTTTGAGCTCAGGTGAATCATTATTAACATTTTGAACTCAAGTGTGCCGTGATCGCTGTCCAAGGTGCTGATCCTGAGAAAGCCCCAGACATGGGAGCTGTCACAGGAACCTCACAATCGTTCCCTTAGGTTGGATGAATCACCAACACTTTCAGATAATTCCTGCCAGTGCTCTTTTTGTTACATATACAGCAAGATTTGTTTCTTTCACTGCAGTTTTCAATAAAAATCTGATTGCAAAGAGGAAAACCCCGGTCCGTCTCCTCCTCTACATAAAGCTCATAAAGCCCATGTCAACCATCCGCCCACTTCAAGGAGTCCTGAGACGGGCTCTTACACCACGGTGGTACTGAGGAGATCCCTGGAGGAACAGGGATAGCAAGCGCTTGTATCTTGTGTGAAACTGTGAGCCAATAACTCAATATTTACTGTACGTGGGCAATCCGAGGCAACGATTAGTCTTTCTGTTTTATAGGCTGCTTGCCTCCTGAAATAGTAATCTGAAAGTAATTAAACTGGAAAAATGACGAATTTGTCTAGTTTCTGAGTGAGTTTTTTTGATTAATTATTGGTCCCTTTCAGTAAAAATTAAACGCATCAAGCTCAGTGTACGTAAGGTAACAGTCTTTATAATCTACAGTGCAACACTATGAATTTTGTTCATGCATGTTTCAGTTACATATAAGATCCGAGATGCAGCCGCTCATCTCCTGCACTGCGAGGTAGTCACATCATTAGGAAACATTCGGTGTGCCTCAAATATTATGAATGGCATATTTTATATACCTTGCATGTTCTAAACCTTGCAAATACAGTCATTTACAGGGGATAGAAAAGAATAGTGAGGATCTAATTTGGAGGCAATGAGTGACAGCTGGGAAAGAACTGATTGGACACTGAAAGAAATGGAAAGGGAGGGACCTCTACTGTGTGCATGAGTCATCACTCTCCACCCCCACCCCCCCAGCCAAACTGTCTGTTTTTGTCTTGCAGGTTGGAGATTTACTGAGCTACATTTTCTCTGCTGGAAAGATTCACTTTAGCATAAAACTGAAGGCAAGTCTTCACAAGCAAATTATTGACAGGCAACACAAGCCAAATATGCATTACAGCACAGGTCAAATGACTGCACAGTAATTACCTTGCAATGAAAAACAGCCATGAAGCAGAGTAACAATGTCATTGTTAAACTTTAATTGTAACGTGTCATATATTGACAAGATGCTGAGAATGTTTAAAGGTATTTGCAGTGAGCAGCGATTTTGACATGTCCTCATTTAAGCCAATCTAATAGATTAGATCAAATATTCAAAACTGACATCAAAATGCTACACGAAGGACAGGCATTCTTCTATGTGTAGACGACAGCCTAGGGTCTACAGGAGGAAGTCATTCATTATAATCAAATTAATGTTTCAAACAGTCTAGCAGTTAGTTTGGGGGTGGAAATATAGGCAGGAGGGAATGTGTGTGTGAGAGAGAACTCCTCTTCCTTACACAGTCAGGTCTATGCAAGTCAAAACTGTCACATAAGGACATTAGCCTTAGGATAGGATACCTCATCTCAATATTAACATATGGCATCACATGCTGCAACAGACTGGAAATTCAACACACATGACCATTTCTCCAGATTATGCCACTGTGTATAATACCATACGAATGTTTCAAATACAGTACATACCATGAATTTTTCAACCTGCTCTAAATACTAGATTTTTTCACTATAAAAAAAATTCTGAAATCTATATCATCAGAGGTAGATGATGATGACGCAACATGATCAGTTGATTAAATTTTTAAAGGATACAAAAATAATGAGCATTTGGAGCAGTAAAAAGATGATGCTCAACTGAAATTTCAACCTCTAATACGATTTAAAAAATGTATGAAACTGAGCCATTGAACACCAAATTCACATGCCAAATACATAAATCAAGAGGAAGACAAACTACCTGTAAAACTATGTGAATTTTAGCAATTATTTTCCCTCAAAGTCACTAATTATAGTTGAGGAGTCCATTATTAGCCATTTGCCACAGTCAGAGCCAGGTTGTACTGTTACATCTATAATCCATCCATCAATCAGTGTCAATTAATGATCTAAACTCATTAATCAGACTAAATCTACATGACTTAATAACTAACATATCGTCAAAGTAAACTCAAACAATCCTCTTAATGATCTTTTTATTACCATACACACCACATCACTTCTTTTTTCACAAAATATAAATGCTGGTCATTGCAAACACTTACACATACTGTTATTTTTCTACAGACAACTCCAAAGACGAAAGCTGTAGTTTGGATGGAGTTGCTGGAGATCCCATTTTCACTCCATCAAACTAAAGTGTTCAAGTCTAATGCAAAATATAAGCAGCTAGCATTCAAAAGATAGGAAAAGCCAGAAACTGTGAGAAAAGTGCCAAAAGGCAGCATTTTTGTTTTAACAGGAAACAGGAAATAAGGTCAAATATGATGCAGTGGATCCATTCACAATGATTACATGCTTCATTGGTGCCTGCTCTGAAAGATTTCTCTTAAGTGTGACACTAGTGTCAATACAGTACGCAAAGGAAACAATGCAAACTATATAAAGCCCAAGAGAAAACACAAGTGAAACTGAAAAGAGGGGGTGGAATCGTCTAACTATATTCACAAAATGTAAAGAAGCACCAAGAAAGATGGCTTTCTCTCCTGAAGGTGAATTTCATGGTACTAAAGAAAGACAAAAGAAGAACAGGGCCAAGTCCATTAGGGAGTACAAAGACGAGTCAAGCTAAATGAAGGCTTGATGGTGGAAGACGTGGAAATAGGGAAAAGACATCTAGAGGCATTTAGGGAGATGCTTCCAGTAGTTTGAAGACTGGGTGGACAATACAGTATAAAAAGAAGGGAAGTAGGGAAAGGGGTGGGGGCAGTGGAGGTGGCTTGGGGGGGCTCAGAGGATAGTTCAGAAGGTCTGTCCTTCGTTGTGCAGCCCTGAGGACCAATTTTTGACAAAGATGCCCTGGGCCTTTTCATAACTGATGGTGTTGTCAGTGTGAAGGGGGTGGAGCTCCTGTAAAGGACACAGAGTACATCATATTTCAATTACAACTACAAGCAATCCGACCTACTGTAAACATGCCAGCAACAACGGATGCTGCATGTCTAATCTGATGCTGTTGTGTCTGTGCTGACAGAAATTAAGAAACTAAAATTTCCTAGATTTTCAAATCTCACATTGTGTTCATTTTTAGGGCCATCATATGCATCTGCTTCAATAGATTCCATGCACTTCTACCTTGATTCTGTGACCTCTATCAGATTGATGAACATCATTGCCCCAGAAGATATTCCTACATTTGGCGATTTAATGATGGTGGTGGAACTCGCTGTCTAAAGCTATTAGATTTCCGCAGCCTTAAAAGTTTATCCTCATACTGTGTGACAACATGGGGACAACATGTATACTGAATGTGTGATGAAAAAACCTATAGGATCTCAATGTAAAATAAAACATCATCAACAAATATTGTTAATGTGTATGATGTGATTATACACATTGACAGTAAGCTAAAGGTCAGGCTGTTACAACAGTAGTACTTATGTGTTAAGGAAAATATTCCAAAGGGAACCAGGGGAGAATGTGGAAATGGCTGTGGATCTGGAAAAGAGGCAAACTGGTTATACCATTATAACAAAGACAGGTTTGAACTAGTATTATTAGTATAGTTTACAAAAATGTGTGTTGCCTTGATTAGTGCATCATTTTTTGCTGCAAAAATTCTCCCATAGATTCAACAACTCAGTGAGCCCTCAGTCGATGAATGAGGGCACTATCATACTAGAAGAGACCACTCCCTTCAGGTTGTGCTGTCCTATTTACTTAAGAGGACATAAGTAAACAGGAAAACTGTCAGTGCAATCTCTAAAAACAGATTTTAATCAAAAATCAAATAATCAATCAAAATCATAAATTGGTCAAATATAAACTTATTGCATTTATGTATCATTTCTGCAAACATAATAATAAGATTCACATTTTAAATATCTCCAACAAAGCACTAATTGGCTTCAGACTGTTAATGTGGCCCTTGGCCATAAACACATCAACTATTAAAATGTCAGAAAAAAATATACAGTATAGTGTATATAGTATAGTATAGTATAGTATAGTATAGTATAGTATAGTATAGTATAGCATAGTATAGTATAGTATAGTATACATATATAGACAGAAACTCTGTCCTGAGATCTGCATCAGCCACCCAAGTGCAAGGGTAAAGTTTAAGTCTGTATGGTAAATATGTTTGCAGTTTGTGTTTGGGTCATTACTAACTCTGCTTTTCAGAATCAGAATTGACCAGATTTGGACAAAAGTGTGGAGCTGCAGGAGTGTGGGGGTCAATGGCAGCGGTAATGCTAAATGCTGCCTTAGCAAAGTGAATGTGTGAACTGGCCAACTTCATCAAACACTGGCCTGAAAATATCCTTTTCATTCAGTAACAACTATGTAACAAGTCAGAAAAAATATGGAGGAGCTGACATGTTTCACCCAGGGCCCAAAAACAGCAGACTCAAAGCCTTTTC
>JAPTMW010000018.1:36001257-36012708 GCA_029822955.1 Ostorhinchus angustatus | reverse complement strand
AGAGACGCTGTTATTGATCCAAAAAAGTAGGTTTAACACCTATTGCTTCATTAATTCCACAAGGGGGAGTGTGTTGAGACTGAAATGTAAGAGTAGGCAGCTCGTTTCTCCTTCTACAGCAGCACAGGGTTTTTCCCCTGGACTCTCAGCTGATGGCTCATTAATCTGTTCTCGAGGAGGTCCCCTACGCAAGCAGCCTGCGCCAGAGGAGGACTCCTCAAGCTTCGCCCCTTTTCAGCACAATCTTTTTACTTAACCATGAGTGTTACTGATATGAAGAGGGTATTTCAAATGTAAAAAAGTGCTTTCCTGGACTGATGTAAAGCTGCATTTGCATGACTTTTAAATGATTAAAACTTTAATATTACAACCACAGTGTGCAGATCAATAAAGGATTACAATTTTGGTTTCATTTTCCAGTTGAGTCCCTTTGGCTCTCACCAAACCCCTGAAAAATGGTGAGGTCCAAACTTATTGAGTTTACAAATAAATCACAGTATATTCAGTAAAAAAGAAAAAAACTGGGACAACAGCAAATTGGGTTATATTTTCATAGCTTTGAACAGTAAGGCAGTAAAACAAAAAACAAGGATATAAACATACCAACAGCTCTGCAACAGCATTTGATTTAGAGGTTAAGAAACACAAAGTGCTGTCTAATTTCATCTAAAGAAAATTTACCAACCAAAACAAGTCATTATTAGCCAAGCTCTCAGCATTTGTTGTACTGAAAGTAATGGAATTAATACAAACAAATCTTTATCTTAAATGCAGGATGCCATCTTAATGCAAATTACTTGTACAAAGAACCTACAAGCAGCAATCATTCATTCTTTGAACACCTAAAAGAAAATATCTGCTACAATTTGTCAGAGGAGCGCATTATGATATGCATTTGTCAACAATGTCAGGGAAAAGTGACTCCTTTCTCAACTGTCAAACACTCTTTCACCAGAAGCACCTGGTATTTTACTCCTTTATCTTGTCCTTTGCCTGTACTTCATTTGGAAAACATCTCATTGCTCTTACTTGCAACTTAAATTCCTATATCTTGCTGCATTGAGCAACACATTTCTACAAAGGACTACAGTTTGAAACCATTTAAATAGAATCATTAAGTCAAGGTGCTTCAGAAATATGGCCACTATCAATTCAAATCTAACAGGCCTGATGGTGTGATAGTTGTGATACTGTGGAAATGCAGCGTAGGCCACCAGCACCAATGAGCTACCTGCATACACATCTACAGCTAGACGTCCTGTGTGGGAGGCTGCAGGGCACTGAAAGGCTCCATTAACACACTTTAGTTTAACTGCAGCGTTTGCTCTGACACCCATCATCACTTAAGTACTCCATTCATTCATGTCTGCTTCAGCTGACAAGAGCAATTACATATTGCTGATTATTTTACAATAGCCATTTAAACTATTAATCTCTCTGCCTTCCATGATTTTAGTGGACAGTTGTCTGGTATCAAGGGTAGGTTTTCCTCCCCACTGCAACTTATCTGTTAGTGACACCATCGTTTCACTACTGTGAATTTGACAGCTTAAATGGCAGCTCACTGACAGAGATGTGTCAGAATTTAGATTTATGATTGTTTGACTGAGACAGACAGAGCATGTGCCTGTCTTACACTCACAATTTAGCCATAAGAACGTGACAGCTCTCTAATAAGGCTTCTACATTTCTAAAAAGAGTTAAACTACAACATTATCCATCATCACATAAATCCATTAAGGCCCCTGCCGTGAAGCAATATTTACACATTCATGTTGAATGCAACCACGCAAGCACAATTTCTTTAGAACGTCACACTAATTGAGGTCTACAGCATGTACAAAAAAAATTTATCAAACTGTTTTTAATAGCATCTGATTGGCAAGCTGTCTTGGGACAGCTGGCAAATGGGCGGACAGCGGAGGAGTTTCGAGGTGCTAAAGTTCAGGCAGGAGCAACGCAGCACCCTGTGTCCTGCCAACAGCCTTACAGTGGCGCAATTCCTGACTAAGTTGTTGACCCATGGCCCCCACCTGTCTTGACCATGCATTATATAGAGAGGCATCACTTCCCCTCCTATGCTGCTGCCACAACAGAAGGCTTTTTGACTCATTCCCATCTGTCCTTGTAGTACATACATTAAATGAAAGCCAAGCTACTGGCATCCTGTCCAATTCATGCGTGCCTTTTATTAACAAGTTGTTATATAGTGTGTGGACAGAATTTTTACCTTAGCAACAAACATCACATCGAAGGCATAACTACCAGCAATGATGTCATTTCAAATTATTGTTAGATTGTAATGAGGTACACTTGAGGCATTTGGAAAATGATTTCTTAACACCAGTATTTCAGTATTTATTTTCAGTTCACAATCAAACAATATATTTACCACAGACAGAAGGTACTGCTGTACTCTGACTCACAGCTTATGAGTTGTAAAAAACAGACACCACAAACCTAGAATAAAATGCTCCTCTGTGATACCCATTGTGTTGATTTAAATCTACTATATTTTGAGACTGTAATTAGTGCTGATGCTCTATTAAAATGTCTAATATTCAAAATGTGTGAACAATGTTTTGACACATATTCAGAGGACAAAGTATTATAAACACCTCTCGCATGGAGTGCACACAAGTTTGCATGCCAAAGTCATTTCCACAGCAACCAAGGCAGACCAGACAGCAATGCATAAAAACACAAATACTAGTTAATCACTTGCAAATATCAGTGTTGACAGTCAATCCCAGAGATACAATTTAAGTCACGTGTCAGATTTTCCTTCAGTCCAATCAAGTCAGCGTGCAGAAGTCGAGAACAGCCTTTCTTGCAATTATTTCCTAATGCAGATATTTCAAGGTAGCACTATAAATTAAACTGTTATTGCAAAAAAATAAACATAGTGACTGTGGTAGTGTTTCACATAATGTGGCATATTCTTAATACTGAGGGGTTGCTGTGGGTTGAGGTTGGGTTAGAGCAGAAGCCTGTTCATGATGATTACAGTGTACGCAGGAGCTGAACATGTGTTTGGCATGGTAATAAAGCCAGCCAACTCTATATTTGTTGTAGAGAATCCTTAGTTCACAACGGTTTCATATTATTAGGATGTTTATCCCCACTAGATGAGCGGTGCAAGGTCAGCAAGCATAGATGGCATCAGCAACTGACTTACTGTAACCTCAAAATGTCAAAGCATGGAGTACTTACAACAGATGAGAAACAATCAATTGGATCTTACACAAATGATTGCTGAATCCTGATAATCCACCCTTTGTTTTCCCATATTTTAAAGACAAATCATTTTGTATTTAAAGATAACAAAATAGCCCTGATAATTCTCAGCCTGTCTTCTAAAAGACTTGTAAAAAGTGTTAAGTGAGTAGATTATTTGTATTTGCATAATAATAATAATAATAAAATAATCTATAAGTATGTGTACACCACTGCTTTTGTTACGATAAAGTATTACAGGAGTAATACTTAGTAGTTAAAGTTAAAAGGACTCGTACTTGTACTCGTTTCTTTAAAAAAAAAAAAAAATCAAACTTAAAAGAAGCCAACTTACCTGACCTGGCTGAATATTTAAGTAATGAAGCACTTCTTTAAGCATAACAGGTGTGTGTGGAGGTGTTGTGGTAACAGAGGATTGTTCTTCACATTCAGGTGGGGGACCGGGCCCAGATGATGCATTGAATGTAGAATGGAGTGCACTACTCTTCCAGGACATGCAGGTTCGCCATGTGGACAGATTTGCCCTCCATAACAATGATCTGGTGCACATACACATTTGGAGAATCATAATGATCTATGGAAAAATAAGATAAAGATGCTGTAACATTACAAAACTTACTGTATTATAACCCTTTTTTATCAAATATATAATAAAGCAACTTAAGAACTTCAAACCACATGTGATTGCTGAATAAAAAAAAATGTATGGTTCTTTGTGGGATTGTTAACAGCTAGGCTGTATACAAAGTAGTGAGATGCAATGTCTGCATGTCTATAGCTCAGAACACACAATTATTCAGATTATTTGGGCATTTTTCATGAAGAACTCAAACATCAGACTAAGCCACAAGGTTTAAGGTGGTATTCAGGTATTTCCTGACCAGAGAATTTATTAAAACTCAGAGCTCAGATAGTAATGTATGATTCTAACAAAACAGTAAAAGGAGCAGGAGTGAAGGGTCAGGCACGAATATAACCCGATTACAAATTACAAAACTAATGAACAGGGGGTATACGTTCAATGACAGCATTTTTAACAAGTTGAAATGGCATTAAATAAAAATGCCTTGACATGACTTAACATTAACTTTCTGTGCAAATTATTATTACTACAGAAAGTGTATGTGGTTGTATTGTAATTATATCCTAAGTCGTGAGTATGAAGGTTAGCTAGCTACCTTGCTAAAAACACTGAAGCTAGCGTGAGATGTGGAATGAATGCGCAATGTTACCAAAGTACTCACTGACTACGTTGTAACTTGAAGACGGTTATTAGTGACAGAGGGTGTTATGAAACATTTTGTACACCGTTCAGAGCCAAATATCACACGTGCAGCACACGTTATCTAGCTACAACCGCAGGTAATTTAACACCAAACGAAATGAGCGATGCAAGGGTTATTGTTGCTGTGCTATCATAATAAATGACGGCGCAAAATTAGGTATATAATATTCTGATAAACACAAGAATGTGGAGGTAGCTGTACATAATTAAATGCTAAGTTATTGGGGACCAGAATGAAATGTGTCCTTCTACAGAGCCTGTGTCAGGAAGTTGACTGAAAGCTTACCGTAGAGTAGAGCAGCGTGTAGCCCCGCCCTCATATGCGTCATGGCGTGTGCGTCATTGTGATGTAGCCAATGACCAGCGACTCCCATCCAATCTGCGACGACAGAGGAAGAGGAGTTGTTTTTGAAAATACTGGCGCTTGTTGTCCGAGTTACGTTCGTCCAAGCTTAGCTAACGAATACATTTTATAACTTACTACCCGTGTCTCTTCAAAATGTCACTTTGGTGAAGAAAACACAGTTAACTGTTGCTGACACGAGGTAAGACAATCTCACGTAACGTTAATGTATATGAAATAAAGCCTGTGCTAACTTACTGTTAGCACTAGTACTACAGGCGGCTAACAGCAAGCGTTAGCACGCTAGGCTAACATTGGCGGTGCTGGCATCACATTCATCCTTTCAGCCTTTTAAAACACCGCGACACAAGGTGGGCATTCTTTTTTAAAACGTTTTCTGATCAGAGGCTAGCCGTTTATCGCACACATGTCGTTAGCTGGCCGTTTAGCTGATCCCATAACTAAACATAAGTCTGAACAGGAGACGTAACCATCCACGACTGGGCACGAATGAAGTTATACCCATATAAAAGCGTCATTGTTGCTGGTTATGGTACAACCAGACGATTATCATAGACGAGATACAGACGGTTCCCCCATATAATGTCATGTCGTCTGGTTATATTTGTTATAGTTTTCAGAAGTAGCTAAAAGTGTCAATTTGCAGATTGGACGGATCATAGTTCATATGTAATTTGTAATTTTAGTTTAACAAGGTTATTATTCATACTTCCTTGTATGCTTCTAAACCATGCATTGCATTATGAAATTCTTAAAATAAGCTTTTGTTTCCTCCTGTAAGTTAAATCAAGTCAAATTCGACATAAGACATCAGGTAGGTCTACAATAAACACTTGCCACAAATGTACTCATACTGTATGAATAGGCATATAGCTTTGTCAGAAATATGATGTTGGACTCTACACCTTCAGCATGGTTATAGAACTTTAAAAGCAAGTTTTTAAAACCAGTCTGGATGTCAGGTCAATAAAGACCAATAATATGCATCCAATCTTATTATCATGCAGATTGAAGCAATATCAATAGCTCTCACATACCTTTAGAGAAGGCTGAGAAATTTAGTTGATAGCTTGACACTAATCAAAGGTTGGTAAAGGTCCTTTTGAATCAGACATACAAATGTATTTATATAGCACTTTACCACAACATGAAGAAGACCAAAGTGTTTTACATCTAAAAGCATGATAAATCATAAGATAGCAACAGTTAAATTCAAATACTATAAAAATGCATAAAAAACATTAAGATACAACAGTGATTTAAAAAAAAAAAAAAAAAAAAGGCCACAAATTTAAAACCCAGTAGTGTCTCAGTGCTAAGGGTTAAAAGCCAATCTAAACAGGTGGGTCTCTAACCTGGACTTGAACAGGAACAGGTTAGTGGGGACTCGCAAGTCAGGTGACAGTGAGTTCCACATTTCCTTTTGTAATGTCTTATTCATTTCCTTTGCAAAATGACATATTTTCAATTTGTAGTTGTAAGAATATAAACAGACTTAATATTTTCCTCTTTCTGCTTTTTTTTCTCTTTTACAGTATTACAGTATTACCCGAAGAGGAGTAACAATGGCAAAAGATGTATGTAGTCATGTAAAGGTGGTTGTCCGTGTGAGGCCAGAAAATGAGAGTGAAAAGCGTGAAAGTTTTCGGAATGTGGTCCAGGTGGTGGATAACCACATGCTGATTTTTGACCCCAAAGAAGAGGACATATCTTGTTTTGGGTCACAAAGAGTGAGAAACAGGAACATTAACAAGAGAGCCAACAAAGACCTTAAGTTTGTTTTTGACCATGTGTTTGGCGAGAACTCTACTCAAGTTGACATCTTTGAGAATACCACTAAAGGAGTTCTGGATGGCGTGATGAATGGATTTAACTGCACAGGTAGGCCTATTGGTTAATAAACACAACCTGTATTTTTTAAAGCTGCAATGGATCTCCTTGTATGTATGTTTCCTTTCATATTTTGTGGAGAAGTCTGGTGTGTTTTGTTAGTAAGCCATACAGTTTTGACAGGATTTTGTAGTGCCCCTTATAAGCTACTGAAGTTCATGTAATGTAATGAGCCATCCTCATCACTGCTTTAGAGACATGTTTTTGTTTGTTTCAGCACAGCTATCTGACTCACGCTGCCATATTATTCATTTAATTGCTGGCTGATGTTAATTTATTTTGTGCACAATAAGGTTCACTTGTTGGTCACTAGATGACAACACTCCAGGATGACAGGATTGGGAAGTGATTAGGCTTTGGAGAGCCATTTAAAAAAAATATATATGTATATATACATATATATATATATATCAACAGAACAACTCTAAGCACCTAGTTAGAAGATGACAAATTATTTTTGTATTACAAAGTGTAATTTCTTGTATAAATTATCTCCAGTTTTCATTTTGGTAAATTTAACTTTTATTTGTGGTGACATAACCAAAAACCTAATGTTAGAGTAAAGTTATGGGGGGGACATTTACAGAAGGAAGGAATATATAATAAAAACTGTATTGACTGAACTGATGCTCAGACGTACTGCCACTTCTATCACTGGCCACTTATAATTCTGCAACAAAAATGTGCGACCCCAAAAACATTTTCCCCATAACTGAAATGACTCTTCATTATAATTTTTTTGTAATGTAGTGGTACTGTGTTTTTTGAATTGTCTAAACCCTTAAGTTCCACACTATACAGTCTGAGCGGCCATTGGTCTGAGTGGGAAGGGGCAGGTCTGGGCAAGGAGTGAAATGCTTCATAAGTGTAATTTTTGGGTCTGGAATCTATTTTATTTTTATTTATTTACTTAGGTTTTATAATGTGTGGCAACCCACTGTTGATGTGCATTCCCAGTATCTACTGTGCTTATGTGTGGATCAGAGATGATATTCCCTTAACTCAAAAACGCACAACAGACAGAACAGTCAGCATTGGTGAGCAGTGAGACTTCAAATGGGTGCTTGAAATCCTTGAAAATGCTTGAATTTCAACGTTGTGTTTTCAAGGTCTGAAAAGTGCTTGAATTTTAGTTAAAGTGCTTGTAATTGTGATGTATCTATTTATTTGAATATTAATTCTGCTAAGTTAGATGGGAAGCGAAAGTTTCTTACAAAGAGGTGATACACTTTGAAAGATAAAACTTTATGTCAAAAAAGAAAATTAGCAGGTGTCCTTAGGTCAATTCTAGGTACATTTTTATCTTAATCTTTGGCTCAGTGCAAGTGTGCCTGAAGTATGCCAAGTGGCTTCCCTTTTTTGGATAAAACTTTGTGTTCTCTTTTAACGTCTAAACTTTTTGCTCTTATGAAACATAATTTTAGATGTTTATAGCTTAATGCAAAGTATATCATTGTGATAAAAAGGGAAAAAATTTTTTATCATGAGTATATGTATTGCATATATATATATATATATATATCTATATATATATATATTTGTGTAATATGTTTTTTACCCCAGCAATAAAGTGCTGTGCTGGAAAAAAATTTAAATGACCCTTAAAACTGCTTGACTTTGACCTTGAAAAATTTGTATGAACCCTGGTATTTAGGTTGTTGCAATATGTATTATGATTACTGTATGTGTATGTATGTAACCTTTATATTCACTGCAGCCCAGCTTTTCCCAAAAAGCACAGTTTTTGTGGATATTAAATAACCCTCTTTATTTAATTTACCATTTTACTGCTCGTGTGCTACTTTAAACTAAGCTTTGTTTTTAATTATTTAAATACATTTGCTTTTCAACTTTTTTAGTGTTTGCCTATGGAGCTACTGGAGCAGGAAAGACACATACCATGTTAGGTTCCCAAAGTGACCCTGGAGTTATGTACCGCACCATGAAAGAACTGTTCCAACGAATGGATGATGCCAAGGAGGAGAAGGAGTTTGCTGTTGCATTCTCTTATCTTGAGGTGAAGGCTGAATCATTGTAGTTTTACTTTTTGTGTGTAGTTTGTTTTCTGAAATACTATACTATATTGTCTTCTCTATTTTGGTTGTAATATTTGTTAATGAAAACACCACAGTTTCCTTTCCTATTATATTTTATTCTTATTCTGTCTGTCGTATTTTTACAGGTTTACAATGAGCAAATCAGAGACTTGTTGGCCAATGTTGGTCCACTTGCAGTGCGAGAGGACAGCTCGAAAGGAGTGGTTATTCAGGGCCTTACACTGCATCAGGTTGGCAACATTCATCCATAGGATCCTATTTTATTGATACAGCATACAGTCATTCTAAAGTCAAGTAATAGTCTCCTTTAGATTTACTCATTTGCTTTTTTAGTAGCTACATTATGTAGTGCATTGTATCAAAGCAATATTGAAAAAAAACAAAAAACCTGCCGATGATGTTTTAACATAACGCAAACAACAGATCATCATATCTTATCGCGCCAATGTCAAATCCATTCCTGGGCAGTGCTGTTTGCTTCCCAAAGGTCTTTGTCATAGCAATGAAAACCCAACGGGCACTAATGCAAGATGTGTTCCATTGATTGGCCGTTGCACCACAGGGGCATTCAGGACTGATGGTGAATCCACTTGTGGTAGTTGTCATTAGTTCAGCCAAACTTTGCTCTTACGAGTGATTGACCGATATGGATTTTTTGGGGCAAATACCGATATATGTATATATATATATATATATATATTTTTTTTTTTTTACATCAGCCTTAGCCGATGACCGATACAGGCCGCCGATATTTCTAAGCTGATATTTGGAGTTGATACTGATTTTTTTTCTCTGTCAAATAATAACAAATGTCAGAAATTTTTTTTTTAAAGGAACCATTTATTGAACTAAAAGTAACATCAAACGACTGCTAAACAAAGTAGAAAGGTAAGGTAGAACAAGTAATATTAACATTTCACACAATAAAACTTACATTCAGCTAAAAACAAAACAAAGTGTTCAGTGCACTTAATTCTTCAAGTTAGTTCTTTCTAAAATAAACAATGACACAGCATAGAGTGTTCAGTCATGGTGTCAAACTGAAATATTCTTTCCACTCAGTTCACTCAGCTCCTCTCCCCTATAGGCAGAACATGAGTCATAGAACTACAGAACACAGAACAGCAACTTGCTTTTAACGAATATTTACAACTTGCAAGGTAGCGCACTGTCACATGACTCAGTGACATTGTAAACTATGTGAGTCACATGACTCAGCACAAACTGTCCCTGCGTCACAAGGTGCATGGGCGGAGTCAAAACACGCAACACTATTAAAACTTATTTGGTATTTCTAGGTTCATGTGTAATGGCTATGAAACCTTTGAATATTATGTGAAATTACATAATACAACTTAGTCTTCCCACAGTTTATTCATTACATGAGTGATATATTTAGTTTTACTTGAATAATTCCAGTTCTCACTGATACTTACAATTAGGAAGTAAAAATTGTGACAGTTAACCTAATAAATATTACTGCACCAAAAAATCTTTTTTTTTCCAGTGTGGACAACAGCATTTCCAAGAACACAGAGGTGCTGTGAACTTCGCCTGTCAGTAAATTATGGCAGGGAAAAAAGAGCATATCGGCCTGATATATCGGCCGGCCGATGTATCGGTCTATCATTAAATCTCACCCTATTAAGTGCAACCCAATCTCTCCTGCAGAGGGATTTTCCACTGCGCAAGCTTCCTTGGATGCTTGGTACCACTTCATTTTGTGGCCGCTGTTCATTTTTGCACCACTTCTCCAGCCTCTACAGTGCTGCTTGTGATAGCTCTAGCCCCTCCACTGTTGAAGAGCTTTTCCGAGACTCAACAGATCGCGATGTCTAATTAAAATACTTACTGACCTCAATGACTGATGTATACAAACCGAACAAATTAAAGTATTTTCAGTAATAGCATCCTTTCTCACAAAGTTGAATTGTGTACTACACTGGTGTGTAGAGGCCTTTGGTATTTACATATAGTTGTAAATTGTTCACATGCTCCTCTGTTGCACAGTATGGTGATGGTTGTTCTCTTTTCTCTTTCAGCCCAAATCTGCAGAGCATATTCTTGAGGCTTTGGATTCTGGCAATCGAAACAGGACACAGCACCCCACTGATATGAATGCCACTTCCTCCAGGTCCCATGCTGTATTTCAGGTACTTAAGTTCACTCTGTTTAGACGAGACAAGGACATTTAGTATTATTGTTGTAGTGTGATGTCATATCTCAAAAAATATGTAACTGACAAAATCCCAGAAGGTTTAATAAAAGTTGCTTTCATTATCTCCCAGAATAAAAGTCCACAACATATTTTTTTGTCATGACAATACAGTAAGAGTGTTTTCTCATCTTTGTTTACAGATATACTTAAGGCAGCAAGAGAAAACAGCCAGTCTCAACCCTAATGTCTGTATTGCCAAAATGAGCCTGATCGATCTGGCAGGCCCATTAATTCTCCTATTTACTTATAAGGAGCGAAATTTCAAAAGTCTGCAGCAAGAAAACTATTAGTTGAATTCCTACCAAATAGGGTTTATAGATTGTCAGTGACCCAGAATAGATATCATTACATT
Source organism: Ostorhinchus angustatus (assembly GCA_029822955.1). Lineage (NCBI taxonomy): Eukaryota > Metazoa > Chordata > Actinopteri > Kurtiformes > Apogonidae > Ostorhinchus > Ostorhinchus angustatus. The sequence continues at coordinate 36,001,305 of JAPTMW010000018.1, read as the reverse complement.
TTGAGAAAAGTAAATAAAAGTTACATTTTTTATGAATTTTTAAAAACT
>JAPTMW010000018.1:35981389-35991923 GCA_029822955.1 Ostorhinchus angustatus | reverse complement strand
GTCCCACTGTTAGTTCCAGCTGTAAATGCCATTTTAAGTATGAAAAATCTCTAGAAGTTTTGGCTCTATGCTTTCTGTAAAAGCAAAACACGTTTGCAGAATGTTCGAAAATGACCCAGATAAATTGTGGTGAATTTAAATCATCTGCATTTCTAAAACTTTTACTTATGAAAATATTGATTGAAGAATTGATTAAGATTGTTTTCTGACAAGGTTGTGCTAATTGAGCCTGCGTGCTGCTAATAAGTATTAAAATTATAAACATTTTAGAGCTCATGCCCAGTTTAATCTAGTTTTCAGGCACCACGCATATAAACACTAACATTACTAAAGAGGTATTTAGATACTAAGTACTGGTAGATACAACAGTAAATATCAAATATAAAATACAAATACATTGCCAGGAAGGACTTGACAATATATCAGATGAATGTGATTAGTCAAAGATCAATCAAGATTATTCCTCTGTGTAAATTCCTTGCTCAACAAAAATTCAAAATGGAACCTTTTAGCTTCTTGTATGTGATTTATTAACTGTGATTGTATTTCTCCTGCAAATATGACATGTCACTGTAGCAAGGAAAGCTTTTTTTTATCTTCATGTCTTGCAGTCAGAAAATATTTTTTTACAATTGTGAATCATCAATAGCATTGAAAAAATATTTTATATTTAATTTGTTGTCCACATCACCTAGCTCTATATCTTTGTGTTCACATACACAGAATTACAATAGTGTATAATCTTGATGAATTTGCATCATTACATCCACATCTGTTTTTGTTTTGTTTTTGTCCAACAGGCCACTTGTAAGCATGAGCGTAAGATCGCCAGCTTACGTACTCAGCAACAGCATATTTGCAAACGTTTGAGGGACGTCGAAACACGCTTCCTGGACAACGATGGCTGTCTTCACCGGGTTGAGAATGAGATGAAGTTGTTAAAATCAAATAACCATGACTCAGAGGTGAGTAAAACCTGGTGCATGTCACTACACATTGTTGCACATACTGGTGCTGAAACGGTAATTGGCTCGTGTGTGTGTGTTTTTTTGTTTGTTTGTTTTTTCTTATGCCTATATTCTAAACTTGGTTTGTGATTTTATATAGAAAATATTTTTGTAGTTTTGTTTTACTCCATTTTTACTGGTTAAGATGTAACTTATTTACAACCCATTAACACTATTTCCACTTTATGATGAATTTGCCTCAAACTCAGAACAGTTCATAAAATCACATACTGTACTTAATTGCATAACTTAAGGATAGTATAAAATAGTTTGACTTATTGTGAGCTTGATTAGATACAGACAGAAACTTTACAATGTGGGTTAGATCCTTCAAAACGCTTTGCTTAGTGTTTTTTGTTTGTTTATTTTGGAAGGTAGGCTGTGTCTCTACTGGTGTCGTGACTGTCTTTGTTTTCTTCCCATCTGTTCTCCCAGTAATTAGAACCGTTCTCATTTTATTTCTCCAGCTCACTCGTGGATCACTGAAGAGAATAAATCAATACTCTTTACTCATCCTTCACACAGCAGCCGGTTACCTAAAACCATGTCCATGTTATTTTTTTTCTTCTTTATCCTTTCTTCCAGGAACTGACCCAGAACTATGACGCACCTACCGGTCAAATGTTCTCTCTGGTGTTGTTTCGTAGTTGCTTTACGTCAGAGTTCCATCCCCCTGCCCCCACCTTATCCACAACAGCCTTTCAGATAAAACATAGATGAAAACAGAACTTTGGATCTTAGTATCCTAACCCCCTTTTAAATCTGTCTGCTAGAGAGCTAACTCACTGTACCGATCTGTTAGAGTGGCTGTAACATTTTTGCTCTCTGACTTCCCTCCCCCTCTTTGCTCAGGTGTTAGAGAAGGACCTACATTGCCACAGACTGGAGCTGCAGGTGAACGATCTCAAACAACACATCAAGCAGATGGTCGAGCTCACTGCACTGCAGGATCAAGAGAACAAGCGCATGCAGAAGTAGGTTGACATTGCCCATAATTCTTTCACACAAATGAACCAACAAAGTAAACAGTTACTTTTGTAGAAGAAACTACATTTCACCCGTTAGAGAAAAAAAGTCCCTATTCATAATTATGCTTCATTGCATTGCAGAATGGTGAACATCCTCTTGCCTGCTTATAGTCGGCATTATTCGTCATTGCGTGCGGCAGGACTGGTCACGCGGGCAGATGAATCGGAGAACCATGAACTAGAACACCTGGTGCTGAGGGAGAGGGGCGTGGTCTGGGCAGACCAGGAAGGGGCGGGGCAACCGCTGAAAGGTGAAGGAAATGGGGAGGAAACACAGGAGATAAATGAGGCAGGAAGCATTGGTTTCCGCAGCGAGTTGGCGCCCATCTTGTCTTTCTCACATTTGCACTACCACCAGAACAGCCCCTGCAGTAAGTTTTACATTTTTGCCATCCTTGCTATTGTTTTTATTTTTCTCAGTGACTAAACATCAGATATGTTGTTTTTCTTAAGGTACAATGCTGGTGTACATGTGCACAGACAGGGAGATGGAGTCCGTCTTGGTTTCCCAAATGGGCTCCGAAAATTATAAATAAAATACTCAATACTCCACAACAGTGTTAAGTCACTCTAAATAAAGATATTCATGTGCATCCTGTCCTTTATAGAGTGTATGATACACTGCAGCTGCTTACTGAATGAGAAAAATTGGACAAGAAGTTAAAAATAATATAGACTTATATCCATTTTCTTTGCTGGACAAAGAAATGTAGAGAAGGCGTAATTTTATGGGGAGGTAATTTACCCCAGTAATTACATATATAAATGAATTATCCCCCTTAATTAACTCTATAAAGTGCATGCAACATTGTCACCCTCCCCCTCCCAGAGAGAGGCTTTGCACTGAGTGAATCTGTGTCAAACTGGTAAGGGAAAATATCTCTCTTGGCCGTTTATCTCCTCTGATATGCAGAATCCTGGTTGATAGCTGGCTGAGGGTTTTAAAATAGCCTTCTGAGTGTTTAATTGAACTGTGTTTGGTCAAAGTTGAGGTCAGATGCCAGGTATGATGCACAGTAACTTGGCAAAGGTTTGGTATCACAGTTCTGGCAGTCAAGCAGAAAACACTTTGACTTTGACCCAGAAAGTTATATTTGACTAAATGAGAAAACAAAGACCCCGAGCAACTAAAATCTGTCCATCCTTTGACAGAGATCATGACGCTGACCTTTCAAGTTTTTCAAAACAAATGATTTATAAAATGATAGGTGATCAATTTATTTGCTGTGGATTTTTTGTTTGTTTTATTTGATACATACACTCAAATGTAGCCAGTTTCTTTTTAAACTCTAATCTTTGCCATTTGTAACTTGTAATTCCCCACAACAACATACTGTCTCTGGAAATCACATTATCCATGTAGAACTAACAGAGAACGAGCCTCCACCAAGACACCTCAGTCCTCACATGCAACCCAAACTCTGAGCACTTGAACCTATTGATCCGGAATATGTAAATATATTCAAATTCAACCAAGATTGTACTTTGCATCCTGAAAGACTTTAGTCCAAGGATACCTGAGTGAAAATTTGGAAGAAATTTGTGAACAAAATATTGACTTGATGATTTTTTGAAAATTGTTCACTATGATCTTGACCTTCAATCTTCCAAGGTCAACCTTTTTTGTGGCAATAGATCTTGACTAGAGCGGCACAATATATCGCTTGAATGTCGACATTGCGATGTATGTGCGCAATAGTCACGTCACAGGTCCTGCAATGTAGGAGGGAAATTAACTCAACGTGTTCTCATCTCATCACTGGTAACAATATTGAAAAATGAGCAACAAACAAGAGAAAATCAGAAAGGAAAAAGAAAAGCAACGTCAGTTATCTGGAATTATTTCTGCTACAAGAAGGAGGATATTGAAATACGTGTTCTGTGTCGATCGTGCCGTGTACTTGTTGCCACAACAAGAGGTAACACAACTAATTAGTTTGACCATTTATGTCGGCACCACTCAGCTATTATATCCTCCTGAGTATTTTTTCATATCGCAGTATCTATCGCTGGGTTAAAAAAATTGCAGTGTCAGTTTTTTTTTTCCAATATTGTGCAGCCATAATCTTGACACTATACATGTATGCATGTAATTACAATCAGGTACATTTTGACCAAGATGTTTTGTTCTATTTTGCCTCCATCTCCATTCATTTCTTGAAATGTTGGAGTTTTCTTGACCTTGGTCAACATTTAATTATCTGTGATCACTATCATCTGTCCAAAATGGTGGATGTTCAACTGTCAGAGAAACTGGCCAACACTAGTAAAACCATAATGTAATCATAGATAAGAGATCCCATGCCCCTCTTAGAATATTAAGAACTATATTGTAAAGTACTGCGTGTCTTGTATTAAATGTGTATGGCCCACACAAATACATTTCTTTTAAGACCACGTTCTTCTCTGTGAAGACAATAACTGTATAGTACTAGGGTTTCCTCATGGGTTAAGACAAATGTCAGCACCTAAAATTTTACAACAGAAGTGTTTGCATGCATCCAATAACGATTCATAAATGTTCAAAAATGATTATTTTTTCATTATTCCTAAATGACAGGAACACAACCACAGTGTGTGGCAGGAAAATAAAAGTGGCACATGCCACCCAGACACCTTTAGTTTTGGACCAGAGGAACACCGTAAAAGCAACTCTGTTTGGATACAGTTACAGAGCGTCAGATTCACCCAACAGGTTTAAAGCTAGCGTTTGGAAGCAGGGCTGTCGTACTCTGATGCGGACGCCGGAACGCAGATATAAACTTCTGAACCTAAAGTATTTTGCCCAGAAAGCATTTCCTGAACTGTACAATGAGACCGAAACCAAAGTAGTGGAATCACTGAGGAAAGCATGAAGGATAACTCCGACATGTGATGCATGCTTTGACTGTGGATAGCGAAGTATTTCCTTTGTTGTGGGATTTATGCTGCCCATTGAGGATTTTGTTGGATATCATTTATTATGACTGAATAAACTAGCTTTTGTGTCGGTTCAGATTGAATTAGCTGTTTTCTACAGAAGCATTTGTGTGTGGAGGGTCTGAGGCTTTGAGTGGGTTCCTGGGGAGCTTTTGAGGGGCTGGAAAAACTAAATAAGCAATTTTTCCAATTAGACTAGTACAGAAATCTGTGGAAACCACTTTTGATTGAAATAAGTCTTATTTATTTCTAAAGACACTTTGTTATTTGTTTTCCTAAAAAAATGTGGACTTCATTCCACCATAGTTTTTTTTTTGTACTGTTAATATAGAAATCTATATTTTCCAGGTAACTAAATCTTTATTTGTGAATAAGAGCAGCAGGTGGAAAATATGTTGGATCATTCAGTTGTTTGGCACAAATAAAAGATGGAGGCAAATTTGTTTGATCACTTGAATTTATGGATACTGACAAATATATCTTGTTTAAAAATATGAAGTTGCCACAGAATGAGAAACAAATCCTGAATGGTGAAAAAAGATGCACCAAAAATTTTTATACGTACTCATAATAATCGTTCTAATCATTATTATCGTGATAATCGTTGATAAGTTGAATCATAGCACCCTGAATTGTAATCGAATCAAATCGTGAGGTGTCTTAAATGGCCCACCCCTAATAATTATGATAAACTGGTGTGTTGACATGTGGGGAACCACAGGTTCTAGATCCTCTGATACAGATCATTCCTTTACTTTCAAGCTATTTTAACCTAGATAGAGTGTTTATAGTTCTATGGAGAGTAAACCAGCTCTAACAGTAGAGTTAAAAATCAATGTAAAGTTCTGCACAGATGCAGTGCAAAATTCAACTTTACAGAGTGATGATTAGTACCAGTCTGCCGCATGGCATTGTGGGTACTGGACATTTTACTCATTGTGTTCTATGTGTGGGGGTTCAAGGGGGGTTTGTGTTAATGTTTATCTAGGTTAATATGTTGTTTACGTTTATTGGCCTTTTTATATTTCTTTTTTTGCATTTGCAATTCTATTGTAAGTATGGAGGACTTTGCTCTTTCAAAGGAAAAGCATGTCCTAGGGTAACTGAAATCCATGGAGCAAACGTACGCCCTTCACGACCCCCACTTTGGGGACCCCTGCTATTCTACAATGTTTCAATATTAGCATAGGGTGCAAACTGTTGAAGAAAACACTGCAGAGAAATAAATGGCAAACATTACAGTCATTTTTAAACTAAATCTGGAGTAAAAATAGCTCTATAAAGTGTATTAATATTACTGTTAACAGTGTGAAATCACCACAGTGTTAAATATTTGTTACACATTTCACTGTTCATTTTAACACTGAATTGAGTAGAATTAACTCTGAAAATCTGACACTGGCCATAGAGAAAATGTTATTCTAATTCTGAGTGGAACCAAATGTTTTCTGAAACAGAGTTAAATTCAACTCTCTAAGAGTTAAATTGACACTGTTTTTTTACTGTGTAATATCTCCCAAAATATTGGTCCTATCAACTTGCCGTTTTCACTGGTCCCATCCTTCACCAAAACTACAGAAGTATGCCAAACTGCAGCAGTCAGCTCTTTCTGGAGTCCACTTCCCTTTTATAATATAGATGTCACATCATTGTGTCTTTCCGACCTAAAGCCCCTTTTTCTGTCCTGTGTTGAAAATTAATGAAGCCAAACACTATTTCTGGTTTAAATGACCACAAACACTTGCCACCAAGTAGAATATTTCATAAATGTAGGTAGAACTTGATTCCTATTTTTCAACATCAGAATATGACTGAGTGCATTTAAGGAAAACAATAAAACTCATTATATAAATGACAAAGTAAACAAAATAAAGACCAACATTTCTATTACCATAATGATAAATGTGCTGTAAAATTATATTGGTATACAGGTAGTCATGATTATCATTTTATCACTGGTCCCTACTTCCACATGAGATGATGTGTTTTTTCCGTAGTTGCTGTTAAATACATTAGTCATGTGTCCTGTCAGGTCGCTCCATAAGGCCCTGTGTATTTGGCATTCATCCAGCCCTGGTGTTTATTGTGGGACCCACGAGGCTGCACTGTTCATTTTTAACTGTCATCCCTGCATGACCTAGCAGCACCAGCCCCTCATGACACATAAGCCATGACAGACAGTGGAGCATGAACCAAAGCTGGCCAACACTACTCAATTACTATGATGGTGTCTATCATTTATCAGACAGCAAACTCTGCACCTGTCCCTCCGTCCCCTGCCAGATTGTTTTGAACAGCGTTTTGTGTGTTTCTGACTGTATATTTGTATCAACCTCCTGTGGATAGAAGTTTAATATTTAAAAGTAGTTCTTAACAGCTCTATTTGTCATTTCAGGTGCCAACTATGTCTTTTTACCTTTGCCCGTTGTGTTACGCAGAGTGTTGTGGCTTCTTTTGAGTTTTCATTCGACATGTTCATTTGGTTCGTAGAGTATTACAACGCAGGCACATGTGCACAATCAAAAGGAAGTGAATTAGAGCTGCTTTTAACGATATTCAACTTTTGCCATTTGGTTTGGGTTTATTCCAGAAACAATATTTTCATCAACAGCAAGTACTTTTGACTGTCCTTAACCTCCAGTCCAATAATGAAATAATAATGTAGCATTAATATTGATGCATCCTTATGCATAATGAAAACCACATAAAGGTTGCAGAAGCTTTATAAACTGTTTGCCTTGTCATATTTTTGATGTGTTGATGATGCTTTTTGTTGAATTTGTTTTTTGACTTTGTAACTTGCAGGTGCAGATGCTCACACAAAGAGAACATCACTGTACAACGCTGCTCCATCACCAAAAGGTAGACATGCTCTCCTCTCACCCCCTGTCCTGCTAACATACTGTAGTCATTCATCTAAAACCCCTGTATCCCTGTTAAATCCCTACCGGCCCTCAATCATCTCCCTGTTGGCTTTCTCTCTGTCACCTTTCTCTTAATCCATCACTCCTAAATCAGTACAATTTTTACAAGACGCTGCAACTTTTTTATTCAAGCCCAACACTTCAGACTTAAGAGTTTTTAATGTTGCATGTAAATTTGGCTTTGGTTTTGAGTGCACCCGCAGTTTCACTCCATACTGTTGCTTTTTTTTTTTTATATATATTTGCCGGACATGCTTTCCAGCGAGAAGGACTTGTTCAGAGCGGTAAAATACACAATAAAAATCGGACATGTAATATAATTTGATTTATGGCCGTGCTGTAGACGTTTTGTCCTGGCCAAAGTTGAATAATGAAATGATGTGAATACTCACAGCCGGGTTTATGGAGGGAAAGCTGTTCATGAGAACCTTTGGGGAGATGTGGCGCAAAAAAAAGTTGGTGAAATATTGCAGTTCAAATTGGCTGTAATGATATTTACTGCAGGTGGTCTACATTTTATTGAAACATATTGTGGGAAATGTAACTTTTGAAGAAAACGCTAGTGCCAGATGACCAGAGATCCTTGAATGGAAATGAAATATGAAAGCACCAGGGAGGTTGTCACCGGTGCCATTATACCTCCCAGCATCTTATTATAATAAGCAAACTTTGACAGAGTATTTAGCAATAGAAGTTCTTCTGAAATAATATAAACCTGACTCACCTTGTCTGTTGGCCATTATTATGCCTCACAGCCTTAAATATTTTTGCTTAGCTATTGTTTTTTCCTTTCGCTGTTTCATTTTTTTTGCCATTACCATCTCTAATCCTTTCAGTTGACTGTACTTGATCGTCATTTCATTTTTTTGTCCACTTACAGCACATTTTTAACAATTATCTATATGGTCCGTTATTCTGTAGGGGTTTTGCCAATAAAATGTTTTCCGCTGTGGAGGAAAATGCAAATTCCAATGACCTAAAGCCTAAATGTACTTTATATTTAACAATCTACTACCACATACAACAAAGAAAGAATGAAGGCATCAGGAAAGCAGGAAAAAAGGACTCTGCTTTGAAAATGACTGATGTGTAATATATTTTGTGTGGATCAATTCATCATTAATTTGACAAAACTACAAAGAACATCAGTGCATTTCCAGCTCTATTTAATAATTGAGAAACATTAATGAATGGTTTGTTTGACCTTTTGTTCTTTTGCATACAGTGTTGTGTTTACTTATTGTAAGCCATGTGATTAATGACGGAGCATACTGACGCTGTAATTAAATAGTAATCTGCAGCCTTCATCAGTCTGTAAATACATAAAGTAACTGTTCCCGTGCTCCTTCACTGATATTAGGCCCAATAATATCCTGGTAAATACTTTGCTTGATGTTCCATCTCTCTGAAAGCAACATTGCAGGCTTGCATCCTGTTTTGCAATGCGCACCATAGCAAACCTTAAACACAGCTCGAAAGTAAATAGGCATATAATGTTATCAGTGTATTTCCCTCAAATGCAAACAAAAGTGTTGAGTTGCAGTTTGTTTGCATTATTGGGATTGCAATCATGTGTTTTGTCTCTAATAAAATCATAACTCTGTGCATCCTTCTCAATTATGCATTCACTGACTCACACTTGCTTCCTTGAAAAGCATCCTGTCCATCTTAATTTCACTCTGGAGCTACCTCTCATATATGCATGAAGTATAAACACAGAGCAGGTACAGCCCTGCTGATCGTGTGCTGCATTATCAGCGGCTCTACATGAGTGTTGCTGACAAATTTCAAATGACAGAGAGCTCAAATGCCACTGATGTTTTTATTTTTTTTGTTTGGTTTTTTTTTAATAAATGAGGCTGTTATTTAACATTCAGACAAACTGCTCTGATCTTCTCCTGACGCTGTTTGTCAGTCCGTTACTGCTTCCTCAGCTCTTAATGGTAGTCACTGCAGCATGTTATGAGAAATAGCTCCACCCTGCAGCTTGCTAAGCCAATCAAATTTGATCGGTTTTAGAGAGGGATGGGGTTTTGAAGGAGTATTAACTCTTCGTAGGCTGGTTAATGGCTGCAAACCTCACAAAAAGTGGTCACTTTTAAGGAATATTTCCGCATTCCACAACTAGGTATAGATTGCAGTGTGTTTACTGTGCATCTATTGATATTTTAATGATTTTTTTTTTTTACTGCATTTTCTTCCACTACCCCTTTATTCTTTTCTTCTCTACTCACATTCAGTCTTCTCTTTCCTCTTTCTTTTCTTGCCTACATTTTTACCGTCCTTTATGCTTTAAATGTCTGGCTTTCTCCTCCGTTCTACCTTTTCTTTCCCTACCCTAAAATGTTTTTCTCTGTCTAGCATCTAACCCTCCCAATCCCTCTTGAGCTTCATTCATGAAAATGCAGATCCACAGCAGGGCAGGGAAAAACGTCAACAGACGTAAACTCCCCTGCTCCACCAACCAGAAAAGGCGCACTATAAAAAACAGGCAGCAGCAACCAGGCGACCCTAATTCAGCGCAGCCTCCACCAGAAATAGCAACTCATGCATGTATTAATCCCCTACAAGCCAAAAATATGTGATTGAAGGAACTCTGCTGCCATTTATTGCTAAGGACAACTCCTCTGCCACAGAAATGGGCTATTTATCTCTG
>JAPTMW010000018.1:35719951-35731901 GCA_029822955.1 Ostorhinchus angustatus | reverse complement strand
TTTTGTTTTTTTCCATTAAACTAATATTGGCTCTGTAGTGTTTCAAGTCACTTCCTCAGAAACAATGAAATGCCCAAGTAAAGAAATAGACAAAAACAATATTTCTCTCCTGCCAAACCACAATTTCTTAATAGTCTCTTTGAATCGTAACATTCGTTATATTTGTTTCTTCTGGTTGTCCTGTGGTGTTTTTTTGCAGTCTATGGCGCTCTCACACGTTTATTTTGGATCAAGCTTGGAGGCTGAGGAACACTCCGGTCTGTCCTCAGAGATCCGTACTCGTCCTCTTCTGTTTAGCCAGGCTGAGAGGCTGCAGGATCAGTCTCTTCCTCTCAAACACTGAGCCCTGACGTGCACACACATCACCAACCCTCCGTCGTATTCTGACTTGCTGCAGGGCGTTGTTGCTCAAATGTTTAGCGAGGCCTGGTGCAGTGTAAATAGAGAAGGTGTGCTCCACATGTACTGCCTCGCGGGCCCAAAAACATTAACGGCCGCTTGTAGCCGCCTGGTCTGTCCATTCCAGCCAGTCTGCCATAGATACACATTGAAGATCCATATGATGCACGGCACCTCCTTCGACATCCTCTGGGTCAGCGCTGGACACTGTGTGCTCCTCCTGGTCCACCAGGAGCCCTGGGTCACCAGGGGAGGCTTGTCCTCAGTCCTCCCCCAGGACAGGCACCACACCGATGGGAGAGCTCTTCCCTGATCCTCCTTCCAGCGGTGGGTCTGCAGAAGCTGGGACCAAAAACGAACACAGAAAATAGATTTCTGTCCCGTCTCACCTTATCTGAGCACTACGTAGCTGTGACCCAGTGTCAGAGTATTGAAGCAAAAACGGTTTCTGCTTCTTGTACTCTGATCAAAAAAAGAAAAAAAGCATAAAAACTTTGAGGATGAAAGTGCAAGTTGTGTATTTTCTTTTCCCCAGTAAAAACATGTTTCCTTCTTCACGGAAGGGAATCGAAAGCAAGTTTATTCATCTCTTTTTCTATATAATATAATTCTTCTGTCTTAAGTCCTCTTTCAAACTTGCTAGCCCTTTCCATTCGTTCTATTTAACGAAGTCTCTTTGAGAAGAAGTGATTCAGACCACAGTTGCTCTCTCTGTCTGGGAGTGCAGGGGTGTCATGCAGGCAGCAGGACAAAGTCATCGTTGACATCGACCATTGGCACGTAGAAGGACGGCACTTCGTTGACACACAGGGACTTGTGCCCTGCTGGATCCAGCTCCTGGACCTTCAACTGCCACTCCATTCTTTGCACTGCATTGAGGGCTGCTGCTTCGTGTTGCTGCCGCATCAACAAACACGTCTGAAGGAAGATGAGGGAAGTATTAATCTATGTGGTGAGCACTCATAGACTGGTATTTAACAGAAGACATAAGAGCAAATATTAACACTTGACAGGATGTTACTTACCTTCATGCGGTCGTATTTATCATCCACATCCTGGATCCATGAAATAAACTGACGAGCGTTGAAGCGATCTCTCACCGATTTGTTCTCATCACCCTAAGAACGTGGACAAGATGACATACAGATGAAGAAATGGATGCTATGACATTTGCTGCTTTATTGTTTATGTTAAACAGGGATAACTCATGTGACATTTTAATCTACATGTCCTACCTGACTCTCTGATGGCATGTTATACACTTCAGAGTCCAAAAGCATGGTGCAGGCGCTGAATGGCACAGCCTGATTGGCTATTGTTCTGGCTGCTCTGCAGTGGACCCTTAACACCTCCTGCTCACATGACACTATCAGCTTTTCCTGTGAACAGACGGCCAAAAGAGAACAAATGAACATTAGGAATGCATCAGAGGCAAAGCTTTTCAATAAAAAAAAACAAAAAAAAACAAACGTTTTGCATTTTAAATATAGTTTTAAAGCAGTGTATGACTTTCATCACTAATTTTTCTTCAAATCTGTAAAACTCCAATGACAGCCTAATTATCACTAATCCATTAGTCTTTCCGTGCTTACCCACCTCAAGCACTTCCCTCACGGTGAACAACTTCGAAGATGAACTCATCACAAGCAGTCGGTTTGTTAAAATACCAAACTGATACGTCACTTGAGCCTTTTCAGAAATTGTCACAAAGTTCATTGTGGGAATGGGAATTCCACACAGCCACAGGAGCCAGAAACACAGAGACAACAAGCAATGAAACCATGTCTGATAGCAGGTCAGAAGAAATGGAAGGACTCACTGTAGGTTAAATATCATCTTATGATACGGGGTGTGTGATCGTGAAAAACAATACTTAGACATCAGTTTCATGGCATTTTTGGAATATGTCACTGTGTAGGCTTATCATACATGCACTGTAAGGAGCAAATGAGTGGTGAGGGCGTGGCCATACCCTGTATGCTTGCGAGGTGTGTATGATAAGCCTACACAGTGACATATTCCCGAAAATGCCATGAAACTGATATCTAAGTATTGTTCTTCATGATCCCACACCCCATATTAAAAGATGACAGTTGACTTACAGTGATTCCTTCCATTTCTTCTGACCTGGTAGTAGACAGGGTTTCATTGCTTGTTGTATCTGTGTTTGTTGCTGTTGCGTGGAATTCCCATTCCCACAATGCACTTCATGAAAAAATTTCAAAAAAGGCCCAAGTGATGCAACGGTTTGGTATGTGAACAAACGGACTGCTTGTGATGTGATGAGTCATCTTCAAAGTTGTTCACCATGAAGGAAGTGATTTAGGTGCATAAGCACAGAAAGACTTAAAGGGCTAGTGATAATTAGGCTATCACTGGGGTTTTACAGATTTGAAGAAAAATTTGTGATGACAGACATAGCTGCTTCAAGTGTATATGCAGATTTTAGGACTCAGTGTGTATTGTATGTATGAAAGCAATGTTTATCAACTTAGTTAAGTGGCAGAACAATTTTGGGGAAAAGAGACTAAAAACATGTTTGAGGCATCTTCACTTATAGTATACACTGACATATACAGCGACAGGATTCGTATGCATTTTTCAAGGTCAAATTCAAGCACTTTTCTGGATAATTTCCAAATTTTCCAGCACATCACCTTATCGCTGGGGTAAAGCACATATCTACAAGAATACATATACTAATGATTCTTTTTTTTCTTTTTATCATAATGATCTGCATTGTATTATGCTATAAACATCTAAAATTATGTTTCATAACAGCAAAAAGTTCAGAAATTAAACACAGTTTTATCCCAAAAAAGGGAAGCCACTGAGACGAAGATAAAAATGTACCTGAAGTCGACCAGACAACACTCAGAAATTTTCTTTTTTGACAAAGTTTTATTTTTCAAAATGTATCACCTCTATGCAAGTAGCTTTGGCTTGAAATCTAACCTGGCAGAGTTAATACTGAAAATAAAAACAAATCTGTAACATCACAGAGTTATAATTGCAAGCACTTTCAAGCACTCAAACTAAAATTCCACCACTTTTCAGACCTTGAAAACACAACATTGAAATTGAAGAATTTTCAAGGATTTCAAGCACCTGTACGAACCCTGCAGTGAATATGTTCCTTACCCGCTCGATGCTGTGCTGCAACCTGAGCTTCCCTCTCACAGCCTCCTGTTGTCTGAAGAGCTCCTTCAAAGGTTCTGACAGCGAAGGAGGTGGGGCAATCTAATGAGTAAACACCGAACAGAGGATTATTAAAACACTCAAACACTGAAGATGTTATTAAACTGCTTTGAAGTAAATTACAGCTTTTTTCCCACTGGTAATTAGTATTTATGGCTATCAATAATAAATAGCTGCCAGTCTTTTAAAGTGACTATCATTTTTCTAAAATGAGAAAATGCGATACAAATGATATAACTTACCACAGGAATGTGAAGCTTGCTGAGAGGTTTGCCATCCAGCAGGTAGGAGCCAGTGTAGGTCACATATTCAGCGTAACACTGAGGGGCCTGTGGGGTGATGTAGCACAGAATTTTCCTCTTTTCCTCAATCTTCTTCCTGATCTGGAGGTACTCAAAGTAAGGGTTGGACCGGTCACTGTGGTAAGGCTCAATATCATCCAGCTTGATGGCATTGACAACTACAGCCAAGGTCTGCTGAATCATTTCTCTGGTCTGCTGCATGGCTGTGTTTACAAGCTGGACCTGGACCTGTTGTCCAGCCGATCGGAATTTCCTCTTCCGTGGGTGCTGGGTTTGAGACTCTTCCTCATCCACAGGAATAGGGCGACCTTTAGTTGTTTTACCGAGAACCACCGGTGCAGTGGTCGTTACCGAAGTTGATACAGACACCGCTGTGGTTGAATTAGACGCAGAGGAGGTAATGCTAAGCACAGTTTCTTTCTCTTTCTTTAGAGCTGATAAGGAGGAAGCTGAGGTGGGTGTTGGGGTTCTCGTAGGAACAGGGTTAATGCCCACTGCTAGACTGGTTGTTACGGGGGTGGGAGTGGCAGATGAGGTTATTATGCTGGAGGTAGGAGGGACAACAGCAGCAGCAGGATTGTTCTTGGCGCGATTGCGGGTCATCCTCTGAGGGATTTCATCCACCTTCTTAGGGATATCTACAGTGGGGGACACTGTGGTTAGCGTTACTGGTGTCAGCTTGGATGTGGTCTCCTGAGAGTCTGACAGTTCCACGGTGCTGGACAGACTGACAGCCACTGGGAGCTGTGGGAGGGGGCTGCATGGTACTGGTTCTGTTACAGGCTCAGACATCTCCTCTTGCCTACTTTCTGGCTTGACAGCGGACACTGAATCCAGGGGTATCTGCAAAGACTCTGGAAGTGGATGAATCTGAATGTGATGTTGCGGAGTGGCATCTGATTTCACGGGCGGATACAACATGTTAGGATCGGGGTCATCAGGTGTCCCATAAGGTCCTTTTCTTTCCAACATGCTGCTTTGCTGTTGTGTTAGATTCAGAGAGCCGCTGACTGGTACGCTTTGAGGCTCGGGGTCTAACTCTTGCTGGAAGTTTGCATGCGGTGATGGTACAACTAAGTCTTGTCCTGTAGACTCCCGTAAACCTAGGTCCGCACCAGTACATGAAGTCTTAGCCAGGCTTTGTAGGTCCATGTCCATCATTTCTGGCTCATCTCTGTCTGTGATGATATGTCTAATCTGGGTCGGTACCACTTTGTTGTGGTCAGCCAGTTCCGGTTCCCGAGATTCAGCCTCCTCTGTTTTGTCTGGCAGCGGTAAGTCGGGCAGAGAGAATGGTCCCAGGTCATCAAGTTCGCCTGCATCTGCTGAGAATGGGTCTGCCCACGGCACCACAGGCTCAGGACCCACTGTTGGTGCCATGTGACCATCAGCAACACTAAAGCTGTGGGTGCTCTGTCTGCTGTCTGGTTCTACACATGGTGCCTCTGAGTCAATCTGGTGATCATCATCCATACTTGGCTTGTTGCAGTCCTGGAAAAAAGCCTCCAGCCTATTTGATGATGCCGAGTTGTTTAAATAGTTGTTCGATTCCCCATCCATACCTGTGTCAGGTCTCTCTGGAGAGGGGATGTCAGCCACAGCCTCCTTCTGCTCATCAAAGTCCTGCTCCTCTTTATGCCACCTGTTCCAATTAGCATAAGGGGAGCTGACGGAGGGGTGTCCAGGTATGTGCTGCATGTCACTATCTGAATGGGAATATGGACTGGTTATTTTAGAGACTGCTGCCTCTATCTCCCCATATGTCCTGTGAGGAGACTTGAGGTCCATTTCAGAGTTCCAACCCATGCTGTGATCAAAGCAGTTCTCTCCGTGATTAGGCGCAGCATGTGAGGGGGAGAGCTGGTGGACCTCTGGGTCTTGTCGGTCTGGAGACTCTACAGGCCAGCTCTTCCTCAGAGGGTCCTCAACTTGAGGTGAGAAGGAACATGGCTCTCTGTCTGGCTCTGGTTCCTCCACTGGACAGTGCTCTGTCTCAGCTCTGTCATCCAAATCACCGTCTTCCTCTTCCTCCTCCTCTTCCTCCTCTTCATCTTCCTCCTCCTGGTCCAGTTGCTCAGAGACAGAGGGAAGATCTGAGAGGACTAGGTTAGGCTCACTGTGGTGAGGCTCAGAAATGTCATCCATATCAAGTGGCGGCAAAGCAGCAGGAGCTGGCGTTGGAGGTGCGGCTATGTCAAAGCACGGCTCCTGAGGGTCTGGCCTGTGAACTGGTGTCGAGGGTTTTGGCAAGAAACTGTTGTATACGCTTTCAGGAAGATGTTCATTACCCTCAGTTCCAGAAAGACTCGGTGCCACCACATCTGGCATTGGATGGGTTGGTTCCCGCCGAGGAGACAAAATCCTCCTGGGGGAGAAATAGGGAGGCGACAGGCATTCCAGCCTTTCCACAGATGCTGACTTTTCCTCAAGAGTTTGAGACGATGATGCTGGATCAAATTCAGCAGCTGGGTCACTCTGCTGTCGGAGGAACTTATCTGCCTCAGCCTTGAACTCATCCTCGAGAGGTCTGCGGACATCAGATGTTTCAGAACGGCTGATGAGTGGGAGTTGGAGGTTTTTGGCAGGTGTTGGACAAGTGCCCTCCTGGAAACTCTGTGAGTTGGAGTACCTGCTGGGTGGACAGAAAAAAGGAAGGACACACTCTTGTTAAAGGTTGAATTCATTCATTCATTTACAAAACTGGGTATGTTACATGAATTTGAATATTCTGGTTATGATTGTGTTATTAAAGTATATATTATTTTTTTGTACATGTAACCATTATGCCCAAGTTCCAAAAATGCACAAAAACACTTACTCTGCATTTAAATGAACCTGATTATGCTGAAAGCTAGAGCAATAATTTCACAAGCATTTTAGGCAACATTCTCAGGATGAATACATTTCAGGTTAGGCTACTCATTACAGGGATGTCAGATTAAATTTCCATTTTGTGTTCTAAACATCACAGGCTCCTGCAAAAACATCTAGAACTACTGTGATTTATCATACTATGTGCTACTACCACCATTTATCATGCAGGAGTAACATCATTACTATTTACAACTACCTTTGTATTTGGAGATAAAAATATGACCAAATTTTCCTTTTCTCCATCTAAACACCATCTCAAATCTGATTAAAGCCTGGGCTAAAGCTTCATAATCAGAGTACTGCTGCACATTTATCATGTTTACATACCTTTCAAAGAAAGACGGTGAACAGGCGTTCATGGACATTGTCATAGCTGATGTGTTCTGGCAGTCCAACCCATCCAACATGATGTCAGGATAATCCTCTGCACTACAAGATGGGGTCCGTGGTGTCTGCATTACCTCCTCATAGCTAGGGCAGGAGATGACAGAAGTTGGTGTGGGGACACCGGTTGGCCTGTTCTGATCTGGTCTGGGAGAAGCCGGAAGGTTCTCTTTCATTTGGTGGCCGGCCAACCAGTCCTTTGAATTCTGGCTGTCAGAAGGCTGGAACTTCCTGCCAGGGGACATCATTTGGGCTGGGAGGCCAACATCCTTTAACTTCTTTTCTTTCAGACCAGACTCCAGGCTGTTGGATTTCTTTGATAGCTCACTGCGGTTTTTCCGTACTTCCTCTGTGGACTTGGCTTTGTCCTTAAGTTTAGGGTCTCCAGTCTTAGGTCTCAGCCTTTCCATCTGCTTCATTCTTTCTTTATGTCGCTTGTGTTTTTCCTCAATCTCCTGGTCTTTCAGACTCAACATCTGACCAAAACTTGTAATCTGGAGATCACCATCCACCAAGAGTTTTTCACGTGGACGATTATCTTTCCGTACTGGTGTGTCTTTGGCCTGAGTGAGCTTTTCATTTTCATCCTTAGACTTGGATTTACTGTGGTCCATTCTGTTGTCTTTCTCCAATGGATCTCGATTCCTGTCCTTTTTAATTTCAAATTTAGGACTATCTTCTTTTGACCTGTCTTTCAGGACAGTGAGCTGTGGGCTGTCTTTTAACCCTGACTTGACATCCTCTTTGGAGTGTTTAAATGACCCAAATCCGTCAATGTATTTATTCTTCTCCTCTTTCATCTTTTCCTTGTGTTTCTCTTTCTTCTTTTTGTCTTTCATCCTGTCATTGATGACAGTGGATGCTTTGTCTTTGTCCTTCTTGGACATCTCTTTTTCAAATTCCAGTGTCTTATCAAAGTCGTCTTCCCCATCTCCCTTACCTCCGTATGGAAATGTGTACGGATCTGCCTCTAGAGGCATTGGCTCTTTCTCAAAAGGTAAGCTCTCTCTGCGGCTGTAAGATTCTCTAATCTCTTCGGTTTTGTCGCGTTTGTCTCCTTTGTCCTTCTTGACCTTTTCTTTCTCCTTGTCATGGCTTTTCTTGGATGAGGATGAAGAGGAATGTCGATGTCTCTCTTTTTCTCTAAACTTATCCTGTGGTGTCGATATGGACAAGGAGTCTCTCCTGTCCTCGGACACATCTGCCAGGCTGATATCATAGAAACTGAGGACTGGCTCATGTCCACGGTCAGTAAAACTGTCTGAGGAGATTTCACTGTTCTTATCATTAGAGTCATCCTTGTAGTCATTCATAGCTTCCTCCTCCAGTTTTTCTAGGAGGGACTTTTCATTCTCCCCACTGCCTTTTGATGGTTTTCTTTCCTTTGAATGGTCTAACTTGTCTTTGTATTTGCTTTTGGTCTTTTCCTCACTGGTGTCCCGTTTGTCCAACAGCTTCTGCTTATTCTTCTTGTCTTGGTTAGAGTCCACAGATATTCTGTCTTTTCTTTCCTTATGTTTTGCATCCACAGAATCCTTCTTATCCTTGTTGTGTTTCTCTAAGGAACCTTTCCTGTCTTTGCCTGTGTCAAATGTGGCCTTTTCTTTCTTCTTTTCTTTGTGTTCCTTGTCTTTTGCTTTTTCGGTGTTATGTTTAGCTTCTGCAGATTTTCTTATCTTTTCAGAGGGGAAATGATCGAGCTCATCGTGATCAGGCGTTGAATCTTTTCTCATGGAGTCAAGTGCACCACCTCCACTGTAACTGTCCTCGTCGTCATCACTTTCATCAGTGAATATGTCTGCTATCTTGTACCATGTTTTCTCTCTGATTTTCTCAGGTTTTCTCTCCTCCTTCTTGACCTCTAAGAAGTCCTTTTCCCTATCTGTATGCTTGTCTTGAGAGGCTTTTTCTTTCTTATCCTTGGCTTGTTCTGATGACATTTTTCGATCTTTGTCTTTGCCATGAGACTCTTTATGTTTGTCTTTGGCTCCTTCCTTCTTGTCTTTGGTGCCTCGATCTCCATCTTTTTCCTTAACAGTTTTGTCAGTGGAGCTTTTCTCACTCTTCTCCTTGTCCTGATCTGTCCCTCTGTCTTTTGTTTTGTCCTTGTGCTTGTCAGCTTTTGTCTTCTCTCTCTTTTCCAATCCTTCACTCTTCTTTTCTTTCTCCTTTCCAGAGTGATTTCTTTCTCTGATATCACAGGATTTGCCAACAGCATCAATGTCTTTAAAGAACGCATCATTGCTGTACTCATCTCTTATAGATTCCTGCTTGATTTTAATATCCTTTCTTTCCTTCATGAACTCATACGAGTCTTTACGGTCTCGACTGCCATCCAAAGAATCCTTATCTTTTTTGTCTTTGACTGTTTCTGTGGACTCCTTCCTTTTCTTTTCTTTTTCTGTTGAGTGACTGGAGTTTAGTTTTTGTTTTTCAGACCAGTCTTTTTTCTTTTCATTTGTCTTCTCTGAGGATTCTTTGTCTTTCTTCTTAGAAGTGGCTTCTTTTTCTGATCTTTTCTCATTGTGATCAGACTTCTTGTCCTTGACTTTGTTTTCTTTCCTCCTCGTCTCTTCCTTAACAGTCTCAACAATTAGTTTAACAGCATTGTTGGCTTTGTATTCCTTGTACTCTTTGACAGGAGCATCCCAGCTGTCATCGCCATAGAGGGAGGAGTCAGAAGACATCTCCGAGCCCCATCTGTCATGGTGGTCGTCTGAGGCACTGAGTTTTGTGTCCTCCAGGTTGAGGAAGCGGTTGTTAACGTCATAGCCTTCATACTCAGACTCTTCCTTCTGAGCTTTGTCCTTTTTACATTTCTCTTTCTCCTCCTTGGAGTTTTTCTCCTTGTCTGCCTTTTGATGCTTTTCCTCTTTTTGCTCACTTTTCCTGTCTGCTTTAGAAGAGGACTTCTCCTTGGACTTTTTCTTCTTTTCCTCCTTGTGAGCTTTTTGTTTATCCTCCTTGGGTTTTTCCTTCTCTTTGACATTTCTGTCCTTGTCAGATTTTACAGGTTTCTCTCTCTCTTCCTTACTTGTCTTATCCTTAGCAGAATCCTTGGCTTTCTTGTTTTTCTCCTCTTTTACTGTTCTGTGCAGGTCTTTCCCAGATGACCACTCCTTGTCCTCAGACTTGCTTTTCGAAAGCCTGTCCTCCTTTTTTGAATGGTCTTTTTCATGTTTGGATAACTTGACCTTGCCCTCAGCTGGAGATTCAGATTCAACAATTAGGGATTTCTGTCTTGAATCGTCAAAATCAAACGAATAGCTCTTTACAAACTTCTCATTCATGTCTTGATTAAGCACTAAACTAGGAGCTTTGTCCTTTTCTTTGTTTTTGTGCTTGTGTTTTACTTTATGTTTTTTCAGCACTTTACCATCTCCATCAGTTTTTGAGGCTGTGCCTTCTGTATTGGAGTTCTTGTACAGCTCAGAATTTTTTTTCTCTGTGTTACTGTGCGTGTTATTCTTCTTTTTGTTATCCTGCGCTTTCCTCTTAACTTGTTTTACTGACTCTACACTGGAATCAGCAGAGGAGTAGTCAGATTCACTGGACAGTCTTGTTCTGACTGAATCTGAAAGAGAACTGACGTCTGACCATGTAGGAGAAGACACAGTCTTCCAGCCATCTGTCCTCCACTGCTTTGGATGTTGTTCTGCTAATGACGGTGTTTGTTTTTGACAGTTCAAGTTTCCATGGGAAGAGGAGGAGGATGCGTTAAAGCCAGGTGACTCCTTCAGGCTCGTTGCAGAAGAGTCCTTAATACTGTTTGAGCCCTTATCATCCTCACTCTCCATATCTCCACAATCAGAGTCAGATGTACAGAATTTGTCATTGACTTTACCAAACCTGACTTCTTTACTAACATTATTTTTACTCTCCTTCTTCCGTTTCTTTTTTACTTTATTCTTGTCTTTTTGTTGTTTGGAGCTCAGGCTCCCAGAGTCTCTAGACTTGGTGTTTGTTTGCTGGGCCTGTTGCCGTGGTGTAGGTGTAGGTGCAAAACACAACGTCCTATCATCCTCGTCCGAACTGTTACTGTCTGAGATGATTCTCCTGACAGTTTTCTTTGGTGTGAGCGAGTTGCTTTTGGAATAGGTTTTGACCTCCATCTTGGGTATGGAGATGAAACTGTTGGCCTTGCTGATTGAATCCTTACGGAAGTCTTTTTTCAAGAGGTGCTTGTCGTCCACTGGGGGAACTCGTTCCTCCTCGTCATCCTCATCAAATTCATATTCGTCTTTGACAGGTGTGACGGCAGATTTAGGAGGATCGAGGTTTTTCCCTTTCAACTTAAGGCCCTTCTCAAACTCTGAATCGGTGTTATTGCCATCCACAGAACTGGATGGGGCAAATGAAGGCGCATCTTCCTCCTCTGAGGACTCTGGGGACAGTAAAAAGGAGACCTCATTAGTTCAACTGCCACTTGATAATACAGTCCAACCTATGATGTTTCGCATTACATCCTTAGTGTATCTACAGTACATAAAGTTCTGAAATTACAGCAGAAAAAAACTTAGCATTACATACCTGATGAGCTTTCTTCACTTGAAGTGTAAGTGCCTTTGCCCAGCAATAGATTCAGCATAGTTGGAGAGTTGGCAACTTTCAATGGTGTTTCACCTCTTCTGTTGCTTTGTCGTGGATCCCCTCCATATCGTAAAAGTAGCTTGACCACCTAAATAGTAACATGAAAATCATTACTTGGGTGTAATTTGTAGAAGCAAGCTTGACAAAACTTCCTGAATTTTTCACTAAAATACTACATACATAAAAATAATGATTGCAGTCTA
>JAPTMW010000018.1:35612426-35628432 GCA_029822955.1 Ostorhinchus angustatus | reverse complement strand
TTTCACAATCACAGACCGCTACCCCACCCCCCCACCCCCAGTTCCGAAAATCACGGACCACTATCTCCCACTATAGACTCACATCTTTTCCAAAAAGTCTGCTCTCCCCAGCATAAAAACTACAACATCTACAACCCGTGGTTCCCCACGGGTCATATACTAGTCTATTATAAGTAGAGGTGAAACAATTCTTCGAATAATTCGAGTACACTAAAATGTTCGAGGCAGATTCATTGTCTCGAAGATTCATTTAATTCATGTCAAAGTTCATCTTGTTGCGGTCATATCACTCTCGCGCTTCTGGTATCATTGTTTCACACAGACTGCTTAAACTTACGTACTGTACGTCAGTACACTTCAAAGATTTAAGATGTTCAGCAGCACTGTATGCTCAACTGTCAGTGGAAATGGCGAAAAGTAGTGGCATGCATAAAAAAAAATGTCGAAATCATTCTACGCTGCGTAAGGCAGACAATACAGTGCAGTGTGTGTGCTGCAAAATAGCATTGGCCTACCACTGTAGTACTGCATCCATGCTGCAACACCTGACCCGAAGACATCCACACATCAACAGCACTTCCTCAAGCAACTCGGACCCTCTACAAAGTATGCTATTATAAGTAGGGTATTGCTAAGTGATGAGTACTAGCACCTGTTAGAATGTAGCCTTATGTGTTGTAATTATTTTTAGACAATGTACCACAATCTCACTCAGGTAGTGTAATTATTAGGCTACATCGCTTTTCCTCCTTAGCCTTCTCCGATCCCCATTGATTGATTGATCTAGTTAAAAAAAAAAAAACAAATATGGAATTTATCCAATTACTCGATGAAAAAAAATCGACAGTGTACTCGATTCCAAAAATATTCAATAGTTGCAGCCCTAAATATAAGACTATTATACAGTGTTTTAGAGTTATGTAAATTTCCTTTGTGAGATAAACAAAGATTTATGCAACTGTTTATTCACATGTCCACCATTATCTAATATAGCACCATTACATCCTGTGTATATCAATGTTCTTATTTTATATATCACCCGATATATCGGTTATCAGCCAACATATCCGATATCAGCCAATATATCAGATAACTTTTGTTAGCCCCCAGTATTGGTATCGGCCCCAAAAATCCCATATTGCTCAGGCTCTAGGAAATACCAAGATATTATTATTGAATTATTTTCAACACTTTGCTCATCAGTCATTTCATGTTACAGCCCAATTTCAGTCATTGTGGGAATACTTAATTTTATATCTCTGTTATGTCTATATTATAAAACAGAAGTGGACTCTGTGTGCATCTTAGGCACCACACAAAATCCAGAAAGAGGTGACTGCTGCAGTTAGGCATAATTATGTATTTTTGGTCAGGGAAGAGACTTGCAAGAACGGCAAGTTAATAGGACCAATATTTTGGGAGACATTAGTCATTTTTAAATACAAGAGCCTTACAATCATGTTGCCATGCCCAGAATCATAGAATCACAGAACTGAAGTGGGTTACCAAACAACAGATAATCAAAAGGCCCATGCTGCCATGGTGTCAAATTTCCTGTGTAGAAAGAGAAATGCCAGCTGAGAGGTTATTCAACTGAAAATTCCAGAGGAATTTACCAAGAAGTAAAGGAATAAACTGTATCAGAGACAAGTTTATTACATAAAAACTACTACACCTAGAACCTGTGGTTCCTCACAGGTCAACATGCTCATCTCATCAATATGCCCAGTTCAGTGGGCATATTTAGAGCACTGACATAAATGACTAGGTCAGAAATAAATGGTCAAATGTCTGCAAAAACTTATATTTAATTTTATTAAATGATAAATAATTTAAACTAGCCTTGGAGCAACAGTTTTCTTCATGCTGTGTTCAGTCAAGGCCAAATATTCTGCATGATAATGAATAATCACAGGAAAATTTCTACCTCCGCATCACCATGACAACATATCTGCAAATGTAATTCTTCATCTACAGCTTGACCTACCCCTGTTATTTAACAGCCAAAATACTGTCAGTGTTTTCAAATGCACTTAAACACAATCATGGTGTTAAAAGGTGTTGATATATATTGGTAAGAAACAGCCATCTGTGAGTCTGTACTATGCACTATCAGGTACTTTGTGTCATCTATGTATTTGCACTGACAGATGCACAACACAATGGTGTAAGTGAGATCCACCTCAACTAAAAAAATCGACCTTCAACAAGAACCAAAGGCTGCTTTGGATACCCAGGACTATGACTGCAGAGAAATGAAAATCACCTTAGTAGAAAAGGCATCCGATCAGGCGGTAACACATGGACACATTTTGTGTTCAACAGCCTCTGTCATGTAAGCAGAGTAACATATATGCATGTATTATAGATATTTGAGTAGGTATTCATAAGCACTTTAACAAAAAATTTGGGAACATAAAATGTTTCAGTGAAAAATGTCAAATTACTGCTCGGTAGCACGTGGACTTGAAATGGACACCAAATTTTTAAGCTTTACGCAAACATTTAAAACATGGTTCGACAGAAATTGATATCAAGTAGGACAAAACCTATTAGATATTATGTTTAACTCTGCTGAAAATGAATTTGAGTAAAATATTTAAAAGTCTCCGATTTATTGACATGAGAATGTGGTAACATATGGACAGGCTGCCAAGTAACATATGAATGACTCTTTACCATTGTATGCATCACCCAAAATGTAGAATTATTTTTTAAATAACAAGCAAGATATAATCATAATGATTTATTTAATGTTTTTAATACTAACACATAGGCAAGGCCTTTTAAGCAACTCACAAATGTTCGAACTCATAAATATCAATAATATCTCCAAAATAATGAAAATCTAATACTTGAAACTTAATCATCTACATAATCATCAGATTGAGTATATTTTCAAGTTTGTTTGTTTTTTTTTTTTTTTTACAATTTTTAGTGTCAAATTCTAGCTATATTTTTATGTCTGAGGCATAACTATGGTGTAAAAAGTACAATCGATAAAATTGGTTGTAACTTTTTTCTACAAGTGGTATTTTCAAAAGGATAACAGTTCCATAAAATAGAGATCTTCAGCTAAAAAATTTGCCCACTTGATAAATTATGCATGTAAATTTACTTTGTCATGTTGATGTTCACTTTCGCTTGATCGGACTCGAAGGCAGAATGACACTGCACTGACAAATAATGTAGAGCAAAGATGCAACAGCTGTAGCAACAATACCCATGCGCACCAAGCAACGGTTGATCCTATATCTACGATGCATTGTATCTCTCCTTATGAGTATAGGCAATGTCTGTCAGTTCATAAGACCACCTGGTTCCTGGTTGAGTGTCTGAAATGAACTTTAAGTTACTGATCAAATTAGTCAAGGTACATAAATAATAAAAACAAAAAAAATCCACATTCAGTATTCACATTCCATCCAAGTTCAATACATTTGATGGAGATATACATGTGTTTTGTCCTCATTTTTCATTGGTGGTTTTTCATTCTAAAATGATAGATAACTCCTTTAAAACAATGTCTCAAATGGAGCCCAACTGATATGGGATTTTTGGGTCCAATGCTGATACTGATATTGGGGGCTAAGAAAAAGCTGGTGTCCAATATATCAGCCGATATCCGATATATTGGCCGATATATGAAATGACGAGCATTGATACACATAAGATGCAATAGTCTTATATTCGATAATAGTGGACATGTGTATCAACAGTTGCATCTTCATTTATCTCATAAAGATAAATTACACAACTTTAAAATGCTGTATAATTGTTTATATTAGACTAGTATGTGACCCGTGGGGAACCACAGGTTGTAGATGTGGTAGTTTTTAGGCAAGGCAGAGCAAACCTTTGGGAAAAGATGGGAGTGTATATCTAATAAATAGTGACATAAAAATAGTTTGGTAAATCATTCTTTAAAAATGTAAGCGACAATGAATATACAGTATTAATACCCACGCGTGACTGCAGGATGAAATTGTGAGGTACACAGGAAGCGCACAGACGGAGGTGGGGGTAAACAGTTCATAAGACAGGGTGCGGATAGCGGTCCGCGATTTTCAGAGCGGGGGGGGGTAGCAGTCCATGCTTGTTGGATCAAGGGATAGCGGTCCCTAGTTTGTGTGGGTTAGTGGTGCATCTTTTTTTTTTTTTTTTGCGAGCGACAGACTCTCCGGGGAGGAAAAAAGTTAACGCATCAGTTAAATATTGACCGATCTTGATTCAATCGGTGAGACGGTATAATCAGCCCGATTAATCGCCAGGCTCTAGTCTCAAAGTAGCCACTCAATTAGACTAATGGTAGCAATGAGCATACCAGCAGCCCCCACCTATATTCTGTAAACATCTGTCCCCATTTTGCCTCTGACTGGCTAGTACTCATTGCTTAGAGGTATGATTAGATTCAGTTAAAAAAAAGCCAGGGTCTGAGTCTTAGAGGCAGAGTAGAGGCAGGCAAAATGAGTGTCAAACTCTAAGACAGACAAAATATGGCAGAGAGTGTTCATCATAGTTGTTATTAAAGTATTTTGGCACAAACATTCACGTCAGGATAGAAGATAGTAATTATTGATCATACTGCCTGGCATCATTCAGAAGTCTATCACATACTTTAAGATTCTGTTGGTTTCACAGTGTATCGTGGTGTTTATTTGAATTGCCACCTAAAAGACAGACACCAGAGCTGACGGAGGCTTGTGAAGTCCAGTGTTCACTTTTTTCTACCTCATCTGAACACAGCATAATGTCTCTCGAACACACAGGCCTGAACTTCACCTTTCTTCCTGCTATCATAACTGTGAAATTCATTGAGACACACTAATATGGGCTATTGATAATCCCTCAACCTGCGTATGAAGGACATATATGGAAGTCATCGGTCTCTGAATGCTCCGATGTCAGTACTACACTGGGGCTACACTCTGTCAATACAGGTGTCCTAAGACAAGCTCACCGAGGACAGAGCCCTCTGTGGAGCTGAACACCTCCAAGTCATAATCCCTCCTAGACCCAAGAATACCAAGGCGTCACACAGCTTAATTAACTTAGTTAGCCAGAGATGGTGGCTTCTCATTCTCAAACTGGTTGACTTGTTTGTGACAATGGATGAATCATAAAGCGTCGTTGAGATGTTTTTGAAAATCTAAAAAAAAATAAATAAATACTCTCGTTACACACTTTCAGCGTGACCGAAATTATGTCTCAACTCACGCCAACGAATTTTCTGATAGCCAGATGTTAAAGACAAACAAATAAATAGGAAACAATAGTGAAGCTTTATACTGAACAGGAAAATATGATTCAGCTGAAGAGTATAGTCTCACAACTGCAACAATGCATCTATTGTTAGTTGTGTAAACACCATAAACCACCCTAAAATCCTCAAAGTGTAAGGCATTCCTCAAACCCAATTAATATTTTCAAGGAACTTGTCTTTAGTCTAGGCTAGACACACTGAAAGAGTTCCCACTTAATACACGCTACACTGCACAGCTGGTAGAACATAATTTGCTGCCTACTGAAGCATTACAGCTGATCTTGATGCATGGTATGATGGAATATGAAAAGTGTATAACCTATAGGAAATAAGTAATTATGCACCAATTCATCTGGTATATCGTCAATTCATTTACTAATTTACTTGACGAATAGAAAACTACCAATATTTGGCCTTTGATGACTATGAAGTTCAGAACTTGTCCTGTTGTACAAAGACAGACTGGGGAGTAGGTTCCGTGTGGATAACCTGTGATGAAACATGTTTATGAGTGTGCAAAAGCGGATGAAGGAGGAGACAGGGCTTGGATGCTAGCTTAAGAACACAGCATCTGTTGTCTTGCTTATCCGTCATTCAGCATCTACAGTAATTACAGTAAGAGCTTCCATTTTTACGCACGAATATCACTGCTGCCTCTTTGGGAAATCTGGACCATAAGGCCAACACCAACAGTATATAACCCAAACATAAAATGACCCCCGTGAGTACAGAGCATTATTTTAGTCAGCAGACTTACTGTCATATCAGAGAATAGATCAGAGCTTGCTCAAATAGGACCCAAAACAACAACACTAAGTGGTGTGTCCGAAAGAGCAGGCACATTATATATGGAAACATGAAGCGCTGTGGGCAATTTCTAACACACAAGGCAAGCTAGCTGAATTTGGAGGAGGAGTTCATGTGCTGGACAGACTAAGCAGAGGATTAGAAATGTTGGTGCATAATCTCAGACACAACTAGTGTGCCATGGCGCTTAGCTTGATCAAAGAAAACTCAGTTACAGAAAGCTTTTTTTTTTAAACAAACCAAATAATTCAAAATACCTTTGTTCTACAAAACCGATACCTGCAAACTGATTTAATGAGTAAGCAGTGCATGTGTGAGGTCGACTATTTCCACAGCGCTTAGTAAAATTCAGTGTGGTGTCCACCCTACAGAGTCCACATGTATATTAAGTATATGCACTAAAGCAAAGAAACAATAGGAAGCAACAGCGACTCAAAATGACAGCCGGGGTTCAGCCTGCAGTGTGGTGAAGCATCAGGTAACAGAGCTTATTGTAATATCTTCACTAATTAGATTCAGTCATCTGCTCTTCTATGCGCAAACACTGGAGGGGAAACCTGACGCTGGAGGGTGTGGGGAGACAGTCAGGGGAGGGAGAGATGGGCCAGGGGGAGGAGATACACACAGAAAAAGAGAGGCACACCACACCTCTCCTCCTCAAAAACATCTACATTATTGATAAGGCCTGGCTTCTGCAGGGAGGGACCACAACGCACACATCCTCCATATCTCCAGCATGACCAACCGCTGAAGACACCAAGCACACTGGCAGCTCTATCCGAATGTTTATTTAAAAGGCGAAACACACTACTGCAGGTTTAAGCATTAGTGCAGAGGATAAAATTGGGAGGCAATAAAAGGCAAATGCAGAAGATGAGAAGGCGTGAAAAAAGATGCAGAGAGGGAAAAAAAACATACCAAGATAACAAACATAAAAGATAAGCCTGTCAGACAGCTATAGATGGGTGGATAGCAGTTTAACAACAAGGCAGCTAAATAAATGTCTGGCATTATATGAAGGCAGGGATGTGAGGGAAGGAGGAGGAGAAGGAAAGGGATAAGGGCTGCAATGAGAAGGCAGCAGTACTCGTGACACAGTTAGCGACAGTGCTTGTTTGTTCAGCACAGCCAGCAAGCTCAGCTCACACGCTCACTCTCTCGCTCCCTGCCTGCCTTGCTACCAATCCTCTGCTGTTGTCAAGGTAACAAGCTCTCTGGACTAGGGGAAAAAAATCCTCACATTGAAGAGATATGGTTTTTCAAATGCTGGCCTCAACCTGAAACTTGCATGTACTCTCAGTATACAGCATGAGCAATAAAGGTTTTGTATCTCAGCTCCGCTGTGCAACAGTGAGGGAAGTTTTTCCATAGAATTTAAGCTTTTCATCCTGAGACCAGGACGTTATTGCTGATGTAGCTGGACTGAAAATAAATGGCATTCTTATAACAATGCAGATCAGAATGAATTCTTTAGAACAATCTATTAAGACTTTAAGAATCCACTGCCAGATGCCAATAAGTGTCAATAAACATGTTAAAATGTCAATAAATGATGATTTAACACTTTAATTAAAAGGTTGGCGTAGGGTTACATAGCCAGCCTTCTAATATGCAATTCTGTACCATGGTACAGTGACTGTGCAGTGAAACAGAAGAGTTTAAAGACAACCACAACATATTTCATTGCAATACTTAATATATTTGAACTTCCATACAAACAATTCCTCACCACAATTATTCCACTGCCTCACATTCACTCTCCCTAATGTTTGTTTGCTGCCTTTATGTAATTCTCCTGCATCTGGAAGAACGCAAAATGTTCAAAAGACAAAAAATGTGCCATTTGCGATAGAGCAGGGTTTGAAATGACATACTGTGCTTTCATCAAATGACATGAACCATCATAGTGCACAGCCCCACCTTGGCCCTTTGGCATGCAGCAGGATGTGCTACTTGCTCTGTAAGCGGTGTTGTTATTCACATCTACAGCACAGCATAAAGAAAACGTAACATTACATGTGGAAATACGAATGCAAATACCCTTGCATACCCAATGAATTATCATTCAATTCTACTCCCACAGAAGTGAAGAATCATCCAATGATAACATTTGTACAGACTTTGCACAGCTCAACAAAAAAAGCCTGTAGCTCACGAGGTACAATCCTGCCTAAGTAGGTGAACTATAGACACATGACAGGCATTCTTATAAACAAAACTAGAACCTGAAAAGCAAGCAAGTTGTGCTGATATATTTTCACTAAAAGCCCAATAGTGAAAGTGCTGCAAGATTTTGCCATAAATATGTTAAGAATTTACCAAGCAATCTACAAGATATGTTGGGAGTACAGTTAACTTGACAACACCCAGAAAGCTGGTGGAGTCAAGCTACTACTGTATCAAAAGCAATATTCAAAAATAACATGTATTGTTTTTCCCCTCAACCACCACCTTGTATGAAATGAGGGATTACCTTTTAGGCCCTTTACTTCAAATCATATCAAACTCATGACAGCACACTTCAACATGGTTAGAACATGTATTCTGACAACAGGTACAAAATATCTTTGATTCTCTAGTTACGGAAAAATGGTGGTTACGTAAGCAGTGGTGAAATCTGCAGCAAAAGAGGTCAACTGACACAACAGTGCATATTGAAAGGACAATGGAATAGTAGTAATAATCACAACAGCATCAACAACAGTAGTTTGTAGTGGGTAAAAGGCAGCAATATAAATGACATAACCATTGCTTTGTGTACTGTAAACAGTAGCTATGTCAGCATAGCAAAAATAATATCTGAAACAACATCTAAGCTACACTGACAGATGGCAAATAATTCATGATCAGTAAACGACAACTCTGTATGTCTGTTCAGTCATCTTACAAATTGCTGGAATTGGGCACATGACATCCAAATGAAACTTTTTGTCAGTCTTTCCAAGTACAACCACATTCAATGTATTACATTTACCTTGCATGAACAAAAATAAATTTGAGAAACAGGCGAGGTCAAGGTAAGGTTAAGATCTGGTAAAAAAAAAAAAGTAATGACAATAATCTACACCAAACTTATATTTTTAAGTTATATTTTCAGGAAAAAAATGTATTTTGAAATGAGAGACATTTTTCTGCCATCATTCTGGGTTCATTTTATAAACTATCATTAAACTAAGTTTATTCCAAATACATTGATATTTGACTCGTATATTAAATATATTACATATATTATGTCATATTCTAAACACAGTTTAAAATTAGTAAATGCATATATCTATGCAAAATACATTTGAAATACATTTGAATATAATGTTAATATTTGTATGTTGTAAATATTGTTAAAAAAATGTATGTGATATTGATAATTGAAATAAAAATGTTTAATTTGATATTTACTTTTGTTGTCCATCTATGACTGCCATTTTTCAATACTTGCTATTTAAGTATGATAAAAAAAAATAAAAATCTCCAACCAATTATAAGGTTGTAAAATAGAGGGTTTAAGGTGTACACTGAATAAATGTTAGGATGAAAGTGTCAGAGGAACTTCACTTATGAGAACTTTGTATTTCTTGCAAAAAAGAGAAGTTTTTTTTTTGGCCATCTGTGACAGTAGTTTTTGATATTTTTCATTTAAAAATATCTGAAACTAAATTTTGCCCTTGGATTATGGTTAAGTTGGCATTTAGACCTTTCCAATTATGTGTAATATTTGTCTTGAACTTGTCGCTTGACACCCTTGACCTTGCCCCAAAGTAAAATTCACATTAGATTTGATATAGACAAGCATCTGAATGATTTTTTTCTTTCCAAAATAAAAGTATCACATTCCAAGTTAAATGTACAATATAACATACATCTACTGCACATAAAATACAGAAGACATAATTCACTACATAAATAAGTTATTTCCAGAGAACTAATTGCTCCAGCATTTGTTTTAGAACACTGGAGCTTACACTCTGAACACCCACGTACAAATTTAGTTGCTAAAACCATAAGCATGGTGGCTAATCAACCATTAGCTTGCTCACAGATAGAGATGAAAAATCAGGAAATTAGAGGTGAACAGAAAATAAACATCAACTCTACTTACTTTTATTTGTGACCACAGATTAGCATAAGAAAAGCAATGTTATACACAGTAGATGTGAATACACTTTAGCAGACATAGGATACAATACAAGCAAGTGAGCTACTGAATTAAGAGCATAAGCAGCTAGCTCGAATGGCCTTATTCTGCCACAATTACAGCCCAGCAGAGACCGTCATCCCGATAACAACACCAAAGTGGAGTCAAGATGACTGAAGTAAAACACAACAACATCAACAACTCAATTAATCCTATTATTCCATTGGACTGCATTATTTATCCAGTGAAAGTGACAGAAACAGTACGAGAGGACTAGATTTAGCTCTGGGATACAGAGCGTCCCTGTATACAGACTTGTTACTGGTTGGAAATCCAGGTCTAGGACTACGTGTACAGCCTTGTTACAGGATTTATCTGCCTGTGTTACCAGAAGAGGGTATGCTGCCATCGACCACTGTCAGAGTCTACTTCTGTTGATAAAATGTCCTATCAACATCTATTAATCTGCAACACATTTCTAAGTACATAACTTTAATAAGCAATATGCCTCAAAGTGTGGAAGATACGGGACTTATTATGATTTTATGTCTGAAAACACATCACGTGTGCCTTATTCACTGCTCTCCAACAAAATGTAACAAAAAATACATATAACACCAAATCCAGCTGTTTGAGTCAGTATTGAACTGATGTTAAATATGGGTCAAAACAAGAAGTAGTACATTCTCAATATATCAGATCAGGCAATAAGAGAAATATCAAAATACCCTGTTCTTTTTCATCTAAACCTACACATTTGTGTCATGAAGGTGTAGTTTAACCATGGTGCATGGATTGTAATTCCACAGTGAAGTCAATGTTAGTGTAATATTGCTTTTCATTAAATAATTTATTGCTGCATTAATAATGTTTAAGGGCCAACAAAAGTCTTATCTGTCATAGGGATGCAACAACTAGTCAACGGCAAAATTAGTCGACGACTAATTTAGTAGTTGATGGGTTGTTGGTGAAGTCATTGTTTGTATCCCACTGTATGTAATCCCATGTAAACAAGCTTTCACCGTAGCCAGTTGATGTAGCTCAGGGTTAGACATCAAGTAGGTACGTATGCTCTTAATGCACATGTCACTTTACTCAAAAGTACAATTTCTGCAGGACTTAGTGCAATAATAATCCCCCGACAATGCTGACACCACAGTAGGCTGATAAGTGGTCTTTATGTTGTCAATTATTGTCCATGTCTGTGCTGATGTGACAGGATGTATGTATCCAGTGTATGTATGGTTTTTGTTTAAGTCCAAGACAAATTTCCTCCAGAGGACAACAAACTGAATTCTGATCCCGATGTCACTTTTCCCAAATGTTTGATACATTGATGACACATGTGCACTAATGACAGTGAACAGAAGGGGCAGCGGTACAAGCCAGCTAATGCGAGGCTACGCGTAACAAGCAGTCCAAAGTTTGGGAACATTTCGTATGTGACATAACCAACAAAACTGTCATATGCCACATCTGTAAGCTGAGCCTGGTGTACTATGGGACCACTTCAGTTACGCATGACCATTTGCAGAGGAAACACGTTTTGCTAGATTTAGATGCACCTCATAAAATAAATAGCTCCCATGCTAGTAGTGTCTAGTCTATTACTGTATGTGCGTCTGAAGGATCATTACAGTTTAAAGAGTAACGTTGTTATTTTGTCTGACAATTTCATGATAACATTTATGTAGCTTTAAGAAGAGTACAGGAGCCATGGACGGCTTTTTGCAGAGAAAGCAGACATGTATTCCGCAATGTGCTACTGCTCTTACCAAGTCAACTCTAAACATGAAAAATGAAAAGTATTGTAGTGACCCTGCAGTAATTGTTCTGTTAATGTTACTGTTTGAAAGTTTGGCAGTTACTAACCGTCTATAATGCATTGAGTGTGTTCGGGGCTACAACGGATAGGTTTGTGGATGAGAAAGGTATGGGGGCGGAGCCACTGAGCAGGTGTGTGCAAAAGTGGTGAGAGCAGGAAAAGAGTGGATGAGTGAGATCAGATAAGTTTCCCATTTT
The DNA here is from genome assembly GCA_029822955.1 of Ostorhinchus angustatus. Lineage (NCBI taxonomy): Eukaryota > Metazoa > Chordata > Actinopteri > Kurtiformes > Apogonidae > Ostorhinchus > Ostorhinchus angustatus. Next base: position 35,616,208 of record JAPTMW010000018.1, on the reverse strand, counting down.
CTTTCTGTTATTTCAGCGGTTAAGGCCAACATTAACCAATACTACTTTTCCAATAAAGCAACCACTGTGGAATAAACCCTCGTCTATCCTTCCGGCGTCCAGTCAGACGATACAGTAATGCTGCAAAGAATATAAATTAATTGTTGTTTTGCAGTTCGTAATCTGACTAGTCAGCGAGTCGTTACAGTAGTCAATGACTAGTCAACTATTGAGGCAGTCATTAGTTGCAACCCTAATCTGCTGTTTCTTCTGTGTTGAGCTTTGAAGGACGTGTCTTCGACAGGTAGCTTGCCAGTTGGGACTTTTGATGCTTCTTTTGATCAACAAAAACTGAAACTTACGTGACTGTGAAAGGACTACACAATTATTTAATGTTGTTTACGGTGTTAGTTTGTCAATTAAACAGCATTTAGCATCAACACACTTCCCAAAGCCCTGCTCTTCTATCTGAATACAACTTCTATCACTTCTGGCTTCAGAATCAACTTAACAGCCCAAACACACCCCCTGGCTTGAAGCAGTTGAAACAGATAGGTGACATTACATTACAGACATTACAAGTTGACTGAATATGGATTTTAAAGCACAAACACTTACGGCTGGGCAATATGAACCAAAAATCATATCTTGATATTTTTTTCCAGAATGGCGATACACGATATAATCTCGATATATTATTTTTCTACAAACTAATACCAAAAAGACAGTTCTAGGTCAAATTCACAGATACCGGCTGCCATATAGGCACTTTTTTTATTGATGAAAAGCAGCACAATATCAACATGTACATAAAAAAACATAAAATAAATAAATATAAATGAAATTGTTCCACAACAAATATGTGGAAAATAATGTTCTTTTACAACATAACAAAATGTGCATGGCTGCGCAGACGTGATCATTTTTGGAAAATTCTGCATTTATACGGCCCTGTATATCTATACCGTCAATAGCATGCCAAGTCTGTAGATGGCAGTGTAGTGGGAGATCGAGTACATTAACTAATCAGAATCCTGTACGAAACGTTACTTCCACTATGAACTTATGGAGATGTAGTTTTCCCGGTTCTGCGTCCGAGACATGTAACCAATGTAAATGGATGAGCCGGTGACTTAATCTACAATCACAAACTGCTTTTCTGATGTGACAGAAGGGATGAAAAAGGGTTTGAACTACGAGTCGAAGTATGACAATGTGGAAACACCTCATAAAAGCCGTATTTTATATCAAGTAAATACGTGAAGATCCTGTTAAGCAGATGTAGTGGACACGAATTAGCTAAGATGCAAACATTCGCTAGCACCAAACTTCCTTATTTTCTCATTAAATCCTTGTAACGTTACTTATCAGCTCCATCCTTTTTCTCCGTGGCTTGAGCCCTGGCTCGGCCACGATCAGCTCGGCTCGGCCCTGGGGTCAGCCCGCCTCCGCTGGAGCACCAGCTCAGCCCGGGGCCCAAGACCAAACAGACTGGTTGGAGTTGTGAGAGGAAGGGGGCGGGGTGGGTTGTGCTCTGATACAGAGAGAGGCGGGGTCCAATAAAGCCGAGTGAGAGGTAGATAAGGAGAGGAGTAATATGGGGGGTTTAGAGGGAGCGGCGCAAGGAGTACAATGTAAACCCAAAATAATTTATCTTGATATAAACGATATAGTCTCTTAGTATATCGCATATGAAAAAATCTCGATATATTTCAAAATCTCAAGATATCGCCCAGCCCTACAAACACTGACTGGTGACCCCATTGCCAAGTATTGCTGCAAGTTTGATGCTTTACTATGAAATCTTGGCTGATGATGTACCCATTTGTACCAGTCTCTGCCAAGTAGACACAACAGAATCACATTATTCAGTCCAGCCCTCATATAACACTACACAGGAAATATGGTTTGATAAAATGAAACCGCTTTTTTTGAATGCATCATTTCCGTGAAATTCACTTCTTTCCTCAAAACACATCTAATCACATCAAAGTTTAATTTCACTGAACATTGAACATGTGTATTGTATATCTTTCTCATTAGCCTGATGCATTAAAAAAGGTTCCTCTCGGCAGGATGCATGTTATAATGAAATTGCATACAGAGCTTAAAACATAGCACTGAAAAGCATAACAATTGTTCATTGCCAAATGTAGAGAAAAATTAGTCAGTTTTTAACAATGGCATTATCCACCAAATGAAGGCCACTCATTTGACACCGTCTCCATCAAGAAAGCTAGCTCTGCAGTTCCCCATCAAACACAACCTGAGTGTTTCTACAGTTCTGCCATTTGTCATTTTTTGTTGCCATGGTTGCAGTGAAAGACAGAGCTCTATGAATATTGGAAATGGAGGAGCAGTAGCACATGGTACATTATCGACATAAACACCCGCACATGCTCTAACACTGCAGAACAAGTTGACTATGTTGGTTCTGAATGCCTGCGGCCATCCGTTCACCCACACAATTTCAGCAAGTTAAAAACTAGGCATTTAATAAGCTCTCCAGCTGACACACATTGTTTCCACACATACAGTATACTAAATCATGTATCTAGCAACAACACCAGCTCTCCAATCTCACATAGGAAGTGAAACTGTTTTCTATCAATGCATTTTCCAAGTGTTTTTCAAAATACCACATCCAACAAGATGCACATCCTCACATGTTCTGAAAGATTAGTAGACAGTATGGATACACTTGTGGGGTGAAACTGAGGGCTACTTTTCTCATATATCCAACAGGCTCATTAGCCATAAATGCTGAGCTTGTTGCATGTGTGAATGTGATGCAAAACACCACTGATGCGCCACAGCTGAGCCCAAACACATAAAAGATACCTCTCTAATCTTCTCTTCTTCACATGTCAGAGTCAAACAGTGAAAAATACTGGGCCAGATCAACTAGTGACACGTGGACATATTTCATGTTCAGTAAGCGCTGTGTTGAAAACTAAATAACTTATCTCTGTGTTTAATACATGTATGAATAGGTCTCAGTAAGTACTTTCACATGACACATATTACAATTTACAGAAATGAAATTTTTTAGGTAAAAATACTTAAATTACTGCTGCGTGACATGGGGACTCAAAATGAACCTTTTTTCTACTTTACGCAAATGCACAAAACATGCTGTTCTTACAAAAAATTGCTACTAAATGAAACATAGGGCTTTAGCTATGATGTTAAACTAAAGTTGTGGTCAATACTGGATAAAAATGTTTAAATTATACGTTTTTAAAACACAAATATGTTGTGACATGGAGAAAGGTGGGAACTGTGACAGGGGGACAGCAGTTTGTCACTTTGTTCAATAGAAAGTGAAATAATAGCATAGCATATTTTACAAAAAATTTTATTGAACATAACCTTTCTATATTCTTGTACTGTTGAATAATTAGTTAATAGTTCATTTATATGTCAAAGTATAACTTTACATAATCAGTTACATTTTTTTTCCTACAAGTGATACTGAAATGTTGTAAACTGCTTCATAAAATAGTTCTTAAGATAAAAATGAGACTACTTGAGAAATGACAGGTGAAACTTTGATTTTTGACACTGATGTTCGCTTTCACTTGATCTGGCCCAACTGCATGACTGTGTCTGCATTTATGCTGCATCGAAACTATACAAAAGTCATTAGCAAAAGGCAAAAGCAACATTAGACTACCATGAACACTACTATTGACTATAATAATTTTATACGAGCGCTGATTGTGGATGAACGCTGCATGTGTTTGTATGTAGTGAACTTTCAAGTACCTACAATACATAATATGGCTGGTCTACACGTTTTG
>JAPTMW010000018.1:35562212-35572877 GCA_029822955.1 Ostorhinchus angustatus | reverse complement strand
AAATGGGTCATATCTGATGATCATGAAAAGATGAAAAACTGTATTTTACACCAATTATTTACATGTATTGATAGGATTAGTGGATCGACAGGTATTAAACGTTTTATTTCAGTAAATGATTTTGCTCGCTGGTGCATGTTTGGGTCTTTATGGGTTAATGAATCTACATGTTTAGTTCAGGTTGAGACTCACCAGGGCAGGGTTGAACTGAGGAGCGTTATTGTTGATGTCAGATACATGTATGATTGCCACGCCTTCACTTGTCAGCCCCATACCCCCCATATCAGCCACCTGTAGTTTTAATCTGAAACTCTTCACAACCTGGAGCAAAAAACAGTGTTTTAGTGAAATGATCTACAGAAAACAACAAATATCTTTGATTCAGTAACAATTGTTAAAAGATCTCGTGAAGGTTTATGCATGCGGCTATTACAGAACTATACTAACCAGAAAAAAATCCTGTAGTAAGGCAATAATAATAATAATAATAGACTACAATACAGGGGTTATTTATTAACCTCTTAAAATTGTAGCCATTTTCACCAAAAAAGCACAAACAAAATGAAATTCAGAGCTTTTTCTGAACCATTTAGAGTACAGACATGATCTAGGTCTCTTTTGAAAGGTAAGAGTCTGAAAATACACCCAAACAATCAGTATCACTGTAGCTGGTACTGAGTACTAGAAGTCTGACCAACACTGGACAGTTTGAATTCTGCTTTCACCTGATTTTTATTATTATTATTATTTTTTAAATGCCTGTAGAGAACTTTAAGTTGTAGATAAGGAAAAAATATAGGAAGTTCTATGGAGTCTTACCTAACTCCACTTTAAGTTTGATAACAATTGCTTTAAAAATGAGTGTTTTACGTGCTTTTTTCTTAGAATAATACAAGGGATTTCCAAAACTGTGCCAAACTGTGCCAAATGGCACACTTTGCCACACTAACCAAGGACCCTTATCATGGAAAAATAGCTGCTATTATTCAACGCCTCAGTATACAGTCATAAACTTGGGCGCTAATGAAAGGTGAGACTCACAGCTCTCCATTTACATGCATACATTCAATCTCTGTATTGGAGGTAAAAAAGTTACTAAAGTATAGACACTTAGTACTAACTAAGCAATGTACATATAAAAAAGGGGTCAAATCAAGTTGAATGGTCTGAAGTTACTCCTATTTAAAGCATGTCCCTGTTTCTGAAATAATAGTGTTACATGTTTATTTTCTATCAACCATAACTGAAGTTAATCTGTTAGATACTTAAATGAAATGTAAACTTGTATGTTTTCTTTGCTGATTTACACCATGTTGAAGGTAAAATGTTTGAGCTGTACCTCTCGGTCCAGGCCTACATCTCTTGTGTAAATGGCTCCAGTCTGGTTGTTGATGCCAAACATTGTCTTGGTGACAGCACTGGCAGGGATGCTTTCCTGGGAGATGATGGAGTAGCTCAGAGCAGCGTTCTCTGTCATTGGGTCGTCTGCATCCATGGCCAACACTGACATCACTGATGTGCCTGTCAAAGATATTGTTCAGCCTCAGTCAGATGCAAAAACCAGTCAGTGTATAACGCAAGTATGATGGCCCCTTAGGGTTCAGAAGACACAACTTTTCAACAAAGTCGGCTCAGTTTTGAGAAATGATGTGTTGTATTTTGTAAAAATGTTTTGTTCTGTGAAATGTTGTGTTTTGACCCTCAGAACCACTGGAAATATGTGCAAAAGCTGCAGAAATACACTGAAAATGCATAGAAAAAGAGAAAATATTTACAAAGCTTGATTGTATTAGAATTTAATATTGCAGGACTGAACAGTGTTGCCTGGTTTTTGTGTGGTGATAAATGTTTGTGCTTCGTCAGTGTGAGTCCAAATTGCACAACACCTCCTGAATTCACTTGAACTCTATACTGTAGTTTAATAAGATATTAAAAGATAACATAAAAAGTGTCACTTTACTTTGAACTCTTTCAGGAAAGAATTTAGAATGAAAAATCAAAAAGAATAGGAAACCTAGTCATAATGAGGTGTGTTAATATGCAGGTACCTGGAACTGAGAACTCGGAGACAGTGCCCTCGAACTGTTTCTGGGTGAAAGCAGGTCTGTTATCATTCTGATCCAGCACCACTATCTCTATGGTGGTAGGATTTTCAAGTCTCTCTCCACTGGGGGACAACGCAAAGGCTTTAAGCTACACACACACACACACACACACACACACGCACACACACACACACACACAAGCAGACAAGTGGTTCTCATTAAAAGGCACTTCTACGTGATGGAGATGGTTGTTTCTATTCAGTACAACAAATTATATGCATCGCAATAAGCAAACATCAGACAGGTCACTCTGAGTTACTGTGGGTATTTGAAGCATCTGTGCATAACATATGTTGGAAATGTCAGAGAGAAATGTGCAGGATGTTTGGTTCATTTTCATGGGTTACATCACAAGTCATCTGGTCTGAAACATCCTGAAGTCTCTCCCTTGATGCCCATAAAGGCCCTTGGAAACTGACCTCTGGCTATTTGCTCTGGTGTCTGAGACACTGATGTATGCTACGAGACGAAAACATGAGCCTATGCTTTGAAACACGTGTAGGGTGTCTTTGAGTGTACCCTGGTATGTGTTACACACAGTGTCTCTGTGTGATTGTGTTGTAAAACCCTGATCTACAGTGCTTACTTACGGTGAAGCTGTTGTGTTTTTCTCTGTCCAGCGGCCGTTTGCTCCTGATTACTCCTGTTTTATCATCAATCTCAAACAGGTTCTTGGGCTCCTGGTCCACTCCTGGTCCTTCTAACTTGTAGATCACCTCACCTGTAAAGATTTTGTCCGATTTGATCTGGATGGAGAGGGAAGGAAAGGTTGGGGATTATCAAAACCTCATGGGAAGGTAGTGGGGCGGAATGTAAACCATATGTTGTAACTCCAGATGTGAGTATGTTGACAGTCAGGGACCTTGAGACTGAGTGTTTAAACTTAGAGAGGCCTTTGACTTAAGGCAGGAAGTGACTTTCTAAACAAATAATAGCAGGTAGCCTATGTTTTATGCATTTTCTGCTCACTATTTTTGACATGTTGTCTCTTGTGTGCATTCATCACTACTGTACGTACAAAAGGCAATGGCTCTAAATTTCTCCCTGAATGGTAAGATATATCCACTTAAGAGTCGCCTGTAGCTGCCTTAACACAACATTTACATTTCATGTCATCATTTGTGATGAAGAATTGCGATAAGAAGAGCTTGGTTTCAAACTACAGCATATGTTTGACTATAGGCCTGTGATTTACACCTTATACATGGCAGATATTTATTAAGTTATGAATTCCGATGAATGTCAGTGCTGTATTTTACCTGGACAAGGTCTTCAGGAACCTGCTTGCTGTTTTCCAGGACTCTGATCGGTGGGATGATCCAGTCTCTTTTCACCCTCACTATTCCACTACTGTGTTTTCGCCACGGGTAAACAGCCTGAAGTTGCAGTTCTCCCTCCTTCTGATGGGTTTCTGCAGAGCTCCATACCTGAAGATAACAACTGCAGCATGAGAATCACAGGAACTCACAAAGACTTAGAAAATTACAGGCATTCAATTCCACTAGTCAGACATGGACAGTAGAGGATGCCTGGGAGGAAAGAAGAAAGTCAAAAAAGAAGATAAAATAGAACCACCTCAGAACCACTTATAGCAGTAATAATTCTGCTCTTCTCTTTGGAAAAAAAAAATCCTTATTGGAATTCTGAAATGCTTCAACAGCATCACAGACAAGACAAAGCAGAGGCAGTTTGTAGATGCAGTTCCAGCTGTTTTTATTAGTTGAAAATGAAAAAAGTCAAAATGCAAAAAAAGGTATCTGTGCTTGTAGGAAGTGGAAAAGTTGCTGCTGCTATTTTTCAAGTTTTCACTTTTGTAAACGAAGGAACATAGAACGTGAGGTCAGAGACAGATGAGTAAAGGTACAGTTCATTATTCCAAAATTGTTGGATGATTGGTAGCATAGGGAAAAAAAAACCCAACAGAATGAGAAAAGGACAAGATTAAGAAAACTCTATTCAGTGTCCACTTCCATTCTCCGCTTGTACTTCTCACACTGGTGTTCCTTTAGCCGGAGCACATACGTCATCTTTTCCATGAGATGTATATAACTGACAATCCTTATAAAGCAGTCCATAGTAGGCAGTTTGACAATAGCTCTTTTTCTTTCAACTTTGAAAACCTTGAGAAGGTATGTGTTACCGTTATAAAGACCATCAGGAATGACACAAAGAAAGAGAGACGAAAATGACAAATCCATTTTAAAACTAAAATCTTAAGCAGAAAATGTGAAAAGTTGATGTACAACATGCACTGCATTAATACAAGAAACAACAAAAATGTCATAGTAAAGATAAATAGCCACAAAATAGCACCTTGTATCAAGAGCTGCAGAAAAACATGCTGGATAAAGGTTTTGACAAACCGTGGCAAATTTTGGAATGTTATATAATCCAGACCAGCAGTTCACGGAACAAAAGCTAAAACAAAGGCCTCTTAGATCATCTGTTCATCAATCAACAGCTCAGATAGCATGCCATCTAAGTGGGAAAGTTTTAAACCAGGATAATGATGATGATGATGATGATGAACTATTTTTAAAATATTTGTAGAATAGTAGTGAATAGAAATGCCTGTAAAATTGCATTTTCTTTTTGCTGATTTCTGGAAATCTGGCTGCTGGTGTCAGACAGCAGGTCTTAATGCACAATTGGGGTGTTTTGTTGAAATCCAATTTTTTTGTGCGCTCGTTCATATTACACATTAAATGCAGCTTCAGTTTTGAGTATGAACTGAAAGCAACCCTGAGGTCCTGAAGTAATACGTGACCACGCAGGCACGCACTGTGTTTACGGAAGTAACACTCCTCGAACGCAGAATTATGACGTTTGTCACATTTCAATGACAAAAAGGTAGAATAAATATGACTTGGTCATTCAGACTGAAGTTGTATTGCAAAATATCAGATACGTATGGGATTTAGGACCACACATGAAAGTGGCCTGGGTCTGATTTGAAAAAATTCAATTTATGCAGATCGGATACAGGCCACATATGGGCAAAAAAAAAATCTGATTTTGGCCGCATTTGTCTGCAGTCTGAATGTTGCTTTATTGTATTTGATTCATACAGGAGTTACATATTTAAAAAGTAAAGATAAAACACACTGTACACATCGATAAACATTACATTATACATCATATAGGCCTTTCCAACAGTCCATAAAGCTGTAGCAGGTTCTCCAGTGCAGCACTTAAATAGTTTACTGAAGCAGTCCTGAAGGACTGATATGCTGTATTGCAGAGGCAGGACAGAAATCTTGTAAACCACTGTTTTACTGCTTAGATTTGACTGAACATATGAAAGTGGAAATAAGCAGCCAACTAGTGTAACATAACATGACTCTGTGGTTTGGGTTACTTCCTGTCTTTTCCAATTTTTGGAATCACTAGTCACACACACAGGAAGCCAGTAAGGCAGCTCACATAAAGTCTAAATTTTCTCATGAAAGATACAAATTATGTCATAATATAAAGTTGCAGCTGCTAAAATTCACGTCAAGAGTCATTGCTGTAGCATTCCCAGCAGGCAGATGGAGGGGCTTTATGCTCGCTGCAACACCGGGGCTGTCTCTAATGTGGAATCTGTGGGATTGCATGGGGCAGAGGGGATGCAGGACCACCGCATCAGGTTTCACATGCTAATACACGTCTTTGTCGGCTTTCTTTGATCTGGGTGCAAATTAATCTCAGGACGGGGAAACACAAACACTCATGTTCATTTCACAAGCTGTCACACAAATACACCCACGCACGCACACAACTCACATGTGAGAAACACACTCACACAACAGCTGTCGTCTATGGATTTAGATCCTGTGCTTTCCCACCCGCATTCCCGCTCTCACACTCACAAATTCCCCCTTATGCGCAGCTCTGCACCTGACTGGGAGTTTGGGGTCACCTTACGGATCTGCTGTGCTGCAGGAATTCCATAGATACACCATCGCTCACACACACGGCGTGACATACTGTACATGCATGCACATTGACAGAACACCCACGCATACATACACATGTATACACATTTCATTAGGATGCTTCCTTCTTTCTTTTCCTGCTGGGAATTAAATGGATTCAACATATTTTCCCATATGTTTAACAGCTCACAATGAATCCATAAAGACAGGATGTACTAATGTGCCAAAAAACTCTATCTATATTTGTCTCTCTTGTCACTAACTGAATAGTGATGAATGAGCTATTTTATCAACTAGAGAATAGCACAGATTGTTAAAGGACAGCTCCATCACTGTTATATATAAAGTCAAATTTACATTGCAGAGTCCTGCTCAGTGTGTGGAAACATCTCTTCAAGTTCTTCTATACCGTGTGAACCACTGAAAGCTTTGTTAGGCCTGAGAAAGTCATTACACTAACGTCATGGCTGTCATTGTTCTAATTTCATTTATGCCTGGGAAATGTAAAGCAAAACACTGACAAAATGAAAATGCTGAGTATGAGAGATAATGATGTTTATGAGGAGGGGATTTCCAATGAAAGATGCTGTCAAAATGTATCATGGGAAGTGTAGGACACACATAATCTCCACTCATGTCGGGTAATGTTGCAAATTTCTTCTAAAAAAACCCCCACTTCACCTGCTTAATACACCCACAATACGTAATGTCTGTAATTAGAGATCCCTCAGTTAAAACAATAACAAAAGACATAAAGTGAAGAACATTGTGAAGCAGCATACAATCACTGTCATTGCTGATAAAAATAAAGTACGAATCATGTTCACAGATGTAGCAATATAAATCCAGTCTAACAAAAGAGCGCTAATGTTATACAGGTTTACATTAAATATTCATTCATTCATTCATTTTCTGAACCCACTTTATCCTCACTAGGGTCATAGGGGTCACTGGACCCTATCCCAGCTACTTATGGGCGAAGGCGGGTACACCCTGGACATTAAATACTAACTATTAATTCTGGTGAAGATGGTATGATGGCATTGACAGGTGAAAAAGTGAAGCAATTACTTTGGGTGTCTCTACTTTTTGTTTGTTGGTACATTTCATGAAAAGAAAGTACACAAATCATCCAAATATGTAATGTAGGCTTTGTAATTTTCAGATATGTTAATATTATAAAATGTGAAATGTGAATGATATGAAGTTTGACTGAAACAGTGCAGTCATGATAATGGGATAACAGTAAATAAAGATGTGATACTGTATTAAGAGATAAATTCCTTATTTTGTTAAAGGTCTGAAAACCCTTCCCAGTCTTCAGGGTGTGTGTGATCTCTGTGATCCTCTTTCTGGCAAAACTGCAGGACAGCACAGGGTGGAATGGCAGCCATGGGTGGCATCTGCAAGCCGAGTCAGAGGGCAGGCTAATCTTAGACTGCTCTATATTCTCGACCGCTGCCTCTTTAACTTCTGTAGTCATCGTCATATACACATTCAGGGATGTTTACACTCACATTACAGGGGTGTATGTCGCACACAAATCCATCTTAATAGCCTACTTCCACACATAAGACTTCTGCATACCACGCTGCATACTATGGCAAAGCACATGTCTGCACTGTTTCTAACTTCAAAAATCAGCGATCGCAGTTGTCTTTCCCAACATAGCACTTTCTACATTTGCCCAACAAGAGAATTCTTGACCTCCCCTGGAACTCTGACTCGACTCTAGCTTAAGAAATCAACAAGGTTTCAAACGCCTCCATCTTTCCCGCAGTAACACCAGGAAAAAGCCCAGAAAACTTCAACCAGTCAGCTACTAAGTCATATGTGTTATTCCCCACACTTCCTTTTTGCTCTTGTAGTCTGAGCTTCAGATGAGACAGACCTAGAACACAGTGACTCCACCAAGTATCGGCCTCCAATCTGATGTTTTTACCAGACCAGGATGCGGTAACACGTAAGTGTCACGTTACCAATTAGACCAATGAGTAGCCTTTCTGACAGGCTGAGCACTGACACCACATACAGATTAACTGTTTTCAGAGCTTTTCCCAGATACTTTTACAGCTTGGCCTTTCACCTCAGGCCCTCACAGAAGTACGGACAGCCTGTTGGGATGATAGGCCCCAACAGCAAAGGCTCTTTAGCACTGTTTGCAGACAACTGTTTACTTAGTTTGAGAAGGTTAAGGTTTTCCCCTCTGATGTTGGCTATAGTGATAAGTGGCCTTTATGTACTAATATTCTGGTACTTGTTAAGAGTAAAAATTGTACATTTGTTGATCCACTGATCTGTACCTCTAATAGGGTTAGACATTTTAATTTACCGTAATCCAAACTAAACCCATAAAAACCCCATCGAACAAAGGAGTGGGTGAACATTTTTAACACAGATTTCACTAACATATGTAGCTCTCAGGCAGAACAATGCCTCAAAAATGATCTCCTCATCTCTATGAATTAAAACATAAATCTTCTCTTAAAGGAGTGATATTTAGCTTTTTTAAAAAAAAAATGGAATTATGCATTTCAAAACATTTCCCTGTGGTATATAAACTGTAAATGCTATTCTTGGGTCTGAATTCTTCATTAATTTACCTCCACAGGTCCATCTTCAACCCCATTTCTGAGTAATGACACCAGAAAGGTCGTTTTGAGCGCTGGACCTTTAAATGCAAATGAGCCACTTCATGCTCCACCCCCTCCAGGTTGTTAACTGTGCTGCTCTGTCCTGTTCAACCAACAACTGAACTTTTTAGGTAATGGGCTCAAAGTTTGGACATATTTTCAGTATGGGCTACAACGCTGCTGCTGATGTGTCGTACTCAGAGAAATGTTCGTCTGAAGTCTTGACCTTATTTGTGCAAATGTCGTGACGTAACTAGTTATAGACGTAACAAATTAAGAAGGAATTAAAACCAGTTGTAGAAATCCACTAAATTTTTGCTAAAATGAATATAAAAATAGCTTAGCAGCACCTGGAGGGTTCAAATTCCAACTGTATACACTGTTAGGGTCCAAATACAGAAATAAATGAACCAAAGACTAATAAGAGTGGGTTTAGCAAAATATGACCCCTTTAACTCCGTGTTCAGTTTTGTTATCTAATTGATGGATTATTTATGCACATCCCTAATCTCTAGTTATAGTAGATTTTAAAATTTTAATGCAATGCTGCCACATGTAGGAAACCTTTAACATTATTTGATATTTTGGCTGCCAAGATAGAAGGAAAGAATCATTAATGACATTCTTACACATAATAATGCTCAAATGACCACGCAGTTAAAAAAACAAACATGTAAATGTGACAAATCACAGTTTACAGAATGTTATATTTTAACAAAAAGAAAGCCATCCTGTTTAATATTACTTTTTAGGACTGGGTAATATAGTGAATTGATTTAGTGATTGAGAGTTTGATTTCTGAAAACAGTGAAAAATGAGATTATTCCTCTTAAGCTATTTATTGCTTAACGAAAGTTTAAAATACATCCTTTAGTTCCTTGTAAATTATTCATTGTGAATGTGTTTCTCTAGTCCGTTACGGCATATATGTTCAAATAAAGAAAGAGCATTTTCCACATGTTTGTCAGTTCTTGTAGACAGAAAACAGTTGATTGAAATGGTAAATCAACATTAAAATGAAAATCAAGATTATATCAAGACATTTTTGGCCATGTTGCCCAGCCTTATAGGTAATACTTATTCATTAGTAAATATATTGATTGTATCTGTGTCCTATGTCCAGAGTCATTTAAAGACGTGGTGCATGCCTGACAGTCCCAGAGGTCACACAGGTGTCCCTCTGGTTACTTCTGTTTCTGCTCCTCAAGCACAGACGTTTAACCACCCGTCAGTGATGGTCTTTGCTAAGTCATGACTGACTGGCATGGGCATGGACACACTATTTTTGGGTGCCACTGTGAGTGTGTGTCCTGAGTGTGTTGGAGCAGATGCCAGAGGTCTAAGAATGCTGAGCAAGACTGTAACGATCAAAGAAGACTAAAAGTACAAAGAGATCAATACATAAACACTGGGAGAAATATAAAACAATAGTTCAATGAAAAATCAAGTTTGTAGTTTGATTAAAAAACAGCTATGCTAAGCTATGAAAAATGCCTCAATAAATAAAACTTGGTGATATTTTTATGTGGTCTATGTAGAGCAGCTCTCTTGCATCTACGTTTAGTAATTAACTTATTCACAGGGGACACCAAATGGCGAATCCACCAACTGACCAACTTATTTTAACACTGCTAACACGCTGCTGCGCATGACTGCTAACAACAACTGTCACCACTTGGTCCTCCATGTCTCAGTCTATAAAAAATAACGAGGCCAACAAGGGGACGGAAATTGACTTCACTGTTCAGTTGAGTATTTTTTTCATCATCTGAAAGTTCTGTGTATCCTTTGCGCCCTCTGAAACCTGAGTCTTTGTAAAAAAGCCCTTCAGGTATCCACACCCAGCAGGACCTATGATCCAGACTCTAAATCCGCTGACTGATTGTTTCCGATGAGTGAGACCTCAGTGCCAGCTGGCCACTGCTACACTCTCTTGATTTGTACCTGATTTCATGGTCCAGAAGCGGCCCACTCTTCTTTCCGCAAAGGGGATTACAGAGCGGGACAAAT
>JAPTMW010000018.1:35519845-35529879 GCA_029822955.1 Ostorhinchus angustatus | reverse complement strand
AATCAGCAACAGTGGTTAATAACAAGAACTACAGTGGCAGCAACAGCAGACAAGCCCTACCTATTATCTACCTATTCTCTTCTGTCAGATTAAAGAAAGACAATACTTTGTCTTTCTTCTACAGTCAGTGTAACCTGCTGTAATCAATGACAGCTGTTGCTGAGTGAATCCTCTCTCTCTACTCTCATAAACTGACTGCAACTCTCACTAAGACTGACCATTGAGTCTATGCAATATTGGAAATGCTGGTGCTATATATAAAGTGAGGAGAATTCAAGGGGAAGCCATGCTTGCTAAGTGCTTTCACTTGTTAGTCTAGATTTCCGTCACATGAAGGGAATCAAGGTGCCTACCTAGTACGAGCAGCATTATGTAGTTTCTTTGAAAAATGCACTAAAGTCTAAATTTGTAGCTTTTGCTCTCAGTTGTCATATCCTAGTGCCCCAACTGGTTCTCAGTGTATCTACTGTATATTTCTGGGATGAAAGCAGGAGAATTATCCAAGAGAACCAGCAGCCATAACTGGGAGCTTGCGGCTTGTTACCTTAAGTATGTCACTATAGGAGGGTTGGTGAATATTTTAATCCAAGCACTGACAACTTAATATGACATGCTTACAAATATTTTAGAGCTTTCAGTCACAGTTCTTAACTTCAGTGAACTAAGTCCATTGCAACTGAGGCAATGACATTAACTACAAAGGCTGTGAAATGCTGCAGTTAGAGAAAAGGTACTACATTTCTCAGTCAGCGGTAAGAAGTGCTGCAATACTGAATCGATTAAATCGAACCAAATCGATTCTTAAAAGTGATTCATCGGGTCTTGCACATGTTAGTATTGAGGCATGCCCACATGCTGTGTAGTATAACAGAGGAAAACACAGAGGAGCATGGCTGACATTTTACCATGAACACATGAATTCAATTCAATTTTCAATTCAATTTAATTTTGTAGAGCCCTATATCACAACAAGGTTATCTCACAGGGCTTAGTTAATTGGATGTAAACAAACAACAGTCAAAGCATGACTACAAATGCTTAATGGTAAACAATAGTGGGTATGATAAAACTTCCTATATTCTTTTTTTATGTGAAAGCTGGCTGCAATTGGTAATTCCATCATAAAGTTGTTAATTTCCATTATTTTTGCACTAATATTTTTAGCATTTCTCACAAGATTTCCTACTGATGGTGAAGAGGATATTGGAATTGTTGCTGATAAGTTCACAATATGTTGGCAGTTTTTGTTTTTTTACAGAAATTACCTTGACTATCTTTTAGATATAAAACAAAAATGTTGAAGCTTGACATTCTGAAGCTGAGGCTTCACATTGCACTGCTTTGCTACTGGCTAATCCTGGTGATACAGCTGATATATATTTATTTATTTATTTATTTATTTATTCATTTATTTATTGCTGCAAATTGTGTCTCAATTTAAACTGTACATTGTGCTGTACATTTATTTACATATTTTCTTTAACAGCTACAATGAGAACTTCAAATGAAGAGCAACCTTCAAGCTCGGGAAAAGCCACTCAGGCTGAGCCAGACCCCCTTGATCCAAGACTTTGTTTCCCAAATCCCATTCACCCAGAAGTTTCCATTACCATTATACATTTAGGAAACTTGCTAGTGGAGAAAGAACCAAACACACCTGGTTATTATACTCGGTGTAGAAAGATGCAGTCCACTGCTTTTGCTGTAGCCTCTTCTAAAAAAAAAAATCTTCAAGACTCATAACAGAAGGACAAAATGACTGTGTCAACATTGGATCTATATTAAAATCGCATGAGCCAAGCCCAGACCACAGAAAAAATATAATGTTATGGAAGGATTTCTAAGTTAGACTGACAATGAGGAGAACACTTGATGAGACAGAGATGGTTTTCTTACAAGTAGAGCAGAATAGATGGAGAGAGGTGCTTACACATCTAATTGCCATTATTCAGTCATTGGCAGAGAGGAAGCTTGGACTAAGAGTCTCAGTGGAGTTACTGAATACCTCAAACAATGGCAATTTTTTTTGAAAGAGGTAGAGCTTCTTGCCATGTTTGATCCTGTACTGAAGGAGCATGTAAGATGTATTACTGCATACCTGGGAAAGACCCTCCAGAATGAACTAATTGGACACATCTGGAAAAATTCCCAGTGCTATTGTGAGTGAAATTAAACAGTCACAATATTTGTCAATCATTTTAGACAGCACCCCAGACATTAGCCACCCAGAACAGATGTCTGTGGTTGTAAGAAGTGTCGGCATGACAAGGCCTCCAGAAATAAAGTTATACTGTACTTATCAAGAGTCTGGTCCTGACCACCTCTAAATGTAAAGTGTCATGAGATAACTTTTATTATGATTTGGCACTATATAAATAAAATTTTATCTGATTTGACTTTTTAGGACTCCTACCTGCCCTTGAGAGAACTAGCCTCAGTTCATCAACACTCATTTTAAACAAGCTGGATGAACTTGGCATCAGTTTTGATGATTGTGGGGATTGTGCCTTAAGATACTGGCTCAAATATAAAGGGGGAAAAAAGGAGTACAAACTAGGCTGAATTATGGCTAGGCTGGAATTATATGTATTTTATTTGCATGCGAATTGTTAAAATCTTCAAGCTTGTAAACTTTTTTATGTCTTTCATAGATATTTTCTTTTAATCTGAGTGTACTGTATCAACAATCAATCAATCAATATATATACATACATATACACACACACACACACTATATATATATATATATCAGTGTACAGCATACCTGTTGGTATGCTGTTTCCACTTTATTTTACTCTTTATTTAAAAAATAAAACAAAATACAAAATTCATGCCATGTCATCTTCTACTGTTCATCTGAAACTGGGTCACAGGGGAAGCAGCTGAAGCAAGAATCTGTCCACTTCCACTTCTTCCCACTGCACAAACGGCAGTGCACCAG
Source organism: Ostorhinchus angustatus (assembly GCA_029822955.1). Taxonomy (NCBI): domain Eukaryota; kingdom Metazoa; phylum Chordata; class Actinopteri; order Kurtiformes; family Apogonidae; genus Ostorhinchus; species Ostorhinchus angustatus. The sequence continues at coordinate 35,526,938 of JAPTMW010000018.1, read as the reverse complement.
CCCATTATGGCCCTTCTGACAGGTGGTGAGCCCATTGTAAACTGGGAACATCCTGACCAGGATTCAAATCCCAGCCTCCTGCACCAAAGTCAGTTAATATTTATTCCAATCTTAACTATTTAGGTTTGGCGTCATCTAGTGTACATTTCTTCGAATATAATACTTTGATATGTATAGCTTTTCTTGAATTAGTGTCGTAATTCAGAGTGAATTATTTTTGTGTATATGGATGTATGGTATAGTGAGGGGCCCCCAAACTTGTCTTCCTTAGGGCCCGCACATGAACTTTGATGACACTGTCAGCACAGGTTGCTGATGTAGGATACTTCAACATTTGACTGAATCTGACATAATGACAATGCGTGGTTCAGCAGATTGTAATGTATCAAACTGGTTTAAATGCCTACACAGTAACTGTTTTTGTTAATTTTTTAATACAAGTGTGTCTGACTGATGTCTGTGAGAAAGTGGTGAGATTCTGATCCAAATTCACCGATTGTATAAGGACAAAAAATCTCCATTAATATTCTATAGAGACCATGAGACCGGAAATCAGCGTTTCTGGAGGCTAACAAGAACTCTATCTATTCCTCCTTGACTTCTCATTTCTCCTATAATCTCATCTGTATGACCCTCAGTTGACTAGAGATGTACGTCAGAATCCACGTGGAGAGGATTTTTTCTCTTTCTTTTCGCCCACTGACTGGTATGATTCAACTCAGCATTTAGAGCAGGGTTGAGAAGAGCGTAGGCTTAACCCGCTTGTGCCTATCTCTCTCGCTCCATCTCACTACTCCTTCCTTTCTGCACAAAGCTTCACTGCTGCTGTATTTTATGAAGAAATTAAATCCTGCGTTTCTGTATGCCTTGCCATGAAGCCTACAATAGACAGACAGATAGAAAGGAACAGCTCAGTGGTGGGATGTGTGATGGAGGTGGGGACCAAAATGACCAGCTGACTGTGAAAGAAGCATGAATCATATCTTTAACACCTATCTTCTGTCAGATTTGTCCTTAACTGTTCGCTGCAGACTACTTGTTAAGGTTATTTATTTTTGCAGTATTTCTGCATCAAATGAATCATATTAGAGTAAGGTTAGAGGTAAATCAAAATAAATCTCTGGTATCCAGTGCTGTCAGATAATTACTGCAGAACAGCACTTCGCTGTGTTCAGGAAGCACAGGTGAGCTGGCTGTGCATCCAGGACATAGGTAAATCATTTTAGGGAGAAGCACTAATTAACACAACCAGCTTTTTCCCTGTCTTGGCACTAGGATTGTGTACTGAAGAATCATTTTCTGGTGCCAGTCAAACTACTGAAATACTATTGAGTGCTTTGTCATTTGTTGAAGGAATGCACTGGTGTGACTTTTTCAGCTCCTCTAACAATACTGATTGCCAAGCTTTCAGTATTTGCTGATACCCGATACCAGTGTAACTAATAAGCAATATGTCACTCTGAATTAAAGAGACTGGGAATCATTCTGTTATATTTAAAGTAACAGGCTTGACTTGAAGCACTGTTTTCTGACTTGGGATGTCAAACATACCCGGCCAAGGTTCCAATCTGGCCCATGGGATGAATATGCAAAGTACAAAAATTACACTTAAGATACAGTATAAACAGTCCAGGGTGTCAACTTCATTTTAGTTCCAATTTCCAACATTTTAATAATATGCCTCCACAAATATTTTGTATATTTGGAGATCCACTGTGAGCTGAAAGTTGTCATGCACGTGTGTAAATGATAAGCTGAGGCATAATATTGTTAAAATTCACTTATTTTTCTTCAAAAATATCAGGTTGTTCATGGTTATTCACCATTATTATTATTGTGAGAGGGTAGGCTGTGGACGTAAACATTTTTATAATTTAACTTTTTTTGCAATAAAACAAAGCAAAAAAAATTGTGTTATAGTTATTTATAGAGTATTGTGCTATTATTTTATTGATGCAGCCCACTTGACTTCAAATTGGGGTGTACTAAAATGAGTCTGACATCTGTACTAAAAGCTTCTTAAAAAGTGTTACTGAATATATACCTCTGGATCAGAGTCACTGTCATGATACTAAGTCATGAGAACAATGTTTCTCAATGTGCAATTGAAAGGGATTTAGGACTTTCATCATCTACACTCAATAATATTATCAAAAGATTCAGAGAAATCTCTCCACTAAAGAGGCCAACCTGAAAACCAATACTGAACATCCATGACCTTCGATCCCTTCCTCCCTCCACTGCATTAAAAACAAACCTTTGCAAAGGATATTACCTTGTGGGCTCAGGAACACACAAGAAAACCATTGTCAGTTAATACAGTTCATCATCTACAAGTGCAAGTTGAAACTCTATCATGCAAAGCAAAAGCCATATATTAAAAGCACCACCAGAAATGGAGCCAAGCTCACCTCAGATGGACCGATGCCAAGTGGAAATGTGTGCTGTGGTTTTACAAGTTCACATTTCAAATTGTTTTTGGAAATCATGGGTGATGTGTCCTCCATGCTAAAGAGGAAAAGGACCCTCCAGATTGTTATTAGTGCAAAGTGCAAAAGCCAGCATCAGAGATGGTACAGGGGGTGTGTTACTGCACATGGCATGCACAACTTGCATATTTGTGGAGGCACCTTTAATGCTGAAAAGTACAAACAGGTTTTGGAGCAAAATATGCTGCCATTCAAGCAACATCTTTTTCAGGGACATCCCTTTCAGCAAGATAATGCCAAGGCACATTCTGCAAGTGTTACTACAGTATGGCTTTGTAGTAAAAGTGAAACTGTACTAGACTGGCCTGACTGCAAGTCCAGACCTGACCTGGTGAAAATATGTGGACATTCTCAAAGGCAAATTATGAAAAGCAAAAAATAAATACACAGCCTCTGGATTTTTGAGCAACTGAAGTCGTACATCAAGAAAGAATGGGAAACAATTCTAGCTACAAAGCTTCAGAAATTAGTGTCCTCAGTTCACAAAGGCTTATTGAGTGTTGTTAAAAAGAAAGGTGATGTGACAGTGGGAAAAATAGCACTGTCCCAGTTCTTTTGGAATGTATCGCAGGCATCAAATGAAAAATGTGTGAATATTAAAATGAATGAATTAAACAAGTTTATCAGTTTGAACATTAAAGATGTTGGCTTTGTAATGTGTTCAATTGAATAATGGTCAAAAAATTTTTGAAAATCATTGTTTTCTGTTTTTATTTATGTTTTATGCAACATCCCAGCTTCCCTTGAATTGGAGTTGTATTGGCCACAACTTTATCTGTCTCAGGGCAAAAGGTCACATTCACTAGTACCAAACACTGTCACTTTCATTGGTGCAATAATTGTATTTATTTGTTTGGTTATCTTTTGTATCTTTGTCATTTTACTGCATCTCAGTTTTTAAACTTTTTATTGTTCTGGTCACAGTCTTTTAGGAAGCATCACATTCCATCTGAGCATGACAATTTTTGTCATTGTTGTTGTCTAACTAAAAACAATAAAATCATTTTGGACAGCCACTACTTCAGTATTTATATATACTTCAGACCGCTTATCCCCTCGGTCCAAACACCCCCCCACCCCTGGTCTTGAACTATTCAACTCCCCCCACACACACCCATGTCCATGCACTTCCTGTCTACCTCACATATTCATTCTGCTGGCACGCCTGTGTGTTAATAGTGTAGGTGAGACCGGTTGTAACACTTGCAATTTCTCCAATCATGAACAACTTAGGGCTCACCTAATTCACTCTGCACATGCTCAGTTTAGTCCTTAGTCCACATGGGAAGTCATAGTGCTGTGACGCAGACAAATCCAAATTTGTGAGTGAAAACATAATTTTGTGGTCAGTCATATCTTCTGCTCTGATTATTTTTGTGATTCTATAGTTTGGTTTGTAGTTGGACTCATTAAAGTTAGGTGTCACCTACATTTTAAAGAATGATTTACCAAACAATTTTTATGTCACTACTTATAAAATATAGACACATCTTTTTCATAAGTCTGCTCTCCCCAGCATAAAAACTACCACATCTACAACCTGTGGTTCCACAGGTCACATACTAGTCTGATATCAGAATATTATACAGAGTTTGAAAGTTGTGTCAATTATTGTTGTGAGATAAACAAAGATTTATTGTTCACATTTTCACAATGTTTTTTCACACATTTTCACATGTTCACAATTATCTAATATAAGATTATTATATCATGTGTAGTTCAGCGTTCGTATCTCATATATCAGCCAATATATCGGATATTGGCTTTTTTTAAGCCCCTAATATTGGCATCGGCCCTAAAAATCCCGTATCAGTCGCGCTCCACTTATTACATACATATTCATATTTGAAAGTACTCGGATATTATAACTGCACAAGGCTATTTGACCTTGAAAAAGTAGGTCAAGGCTATCTATTTTCAATAGGCTTCTGCTCCATGCCAAGATGCATCCACAGTAGAGCTATGCGATTTTGGCCAAAAATAAAATCCAGATTTTTCCGGTGAAAACTCGATTTCGATTTTTGGGTAAAACTACAGAAAACAACAGAAGTCAGCATGTTGTTTTCATGAGAAGCCCCCAGTGCAAGGCACTGCTCCTTACCTCAAACCTCTGATGGTATCACGTGATGGGCCAAAGGAAGTGAGACCAATGTAAGTCAGTGACAGGCATCAGTCGTGTGTGTGTGCGTGCATGCGTGGACCACGTAATATGAGTGAGCCTCATGCAGTTACATTTAAACTGGGGGCTCCGTGCATGGAAGGGACCGATACAGGACACTCTGGAGGGATTATACGTGTATTTTTATTTGGATTTAAATTACAATTTTAATATAGCGGTACATGTGCTTTGGCATTTCCTAGTGGTGATATGTGGTTATAGTGCCTACGAAAACTGACTTGGATACTGTGGCCCACCAAAAAATTAATTCACACACTGAGCTTTTCAAACTATAAATCTAAAAATGTATGAAAATAGATAAAGAAAAACAAGAGAAACAAATGTACATTAACTAAACTGAATTTGTACTACAGTGGAAACTGGCAGCCTCAGCAAATCAATGCATAGTAGCAATGAAACTTTCCATGATCAGATGGAGAGTAGCATTCCTTCCAAAGAAATATTGATTTGTTTCTGCAACATGCTGCTTCAAACACATAAGGTTTGCTTGCAGTGAGATTTCAAGGTTCTTGGTATGGAGGTAATATAATGTTGTTATTATATAATGTTAATGTAATGTTATACGTAAAAAATTATCTCACGTTGCACATGTAGTAGTTAATAGTAATGTCGTAGCTTCAGCCTCTACCATGTGAACAGGTTTGTGTTTGGAAAGGCAAAGTTCTACAGTCATACTGAAGTACACTGATTTGGGCTGCCAAAATAGATACAATTGAGTTAACAGTTTACTGTCATACAAATATTTACCATTAACAGTATTGTCTACATATACCACCACTGTAGTATGAGTCCAGTAATTATTCAAATCACACACGTACACCTGATGAAGAAGTGACAACGAATTTTGGTTTATCTTTTGTTTAATATAAAATGTATGTGCAGATATGACATGATAAAATACAAAGGACATTACTGAAATATTAAAATATTAAATATTAAACTACTAAATCTCATGAACAAGTCTGTTTCAAAATGTGAAACAAAAAAAAGGTACAAGTGCTTTATTCTAGCAGATAGTCTTCTAAATACAACTCAGTGTTGCTAAAAGCTATTAACCAGACACTGTTTATACACATATTATTTTAATGTAGAGTATTTATTTGCTTGTTGTGTGCGAGTGGGTGCCTTTCTTCTGTACTACTGTACTAAATCAATTTACCTGTGGGTACTAATAAAGAAACATGAACCTGAAACAGAAAACTATCTTTTTTTTCCTTCACTGATAGTACAGGCCTTTTCTAAGATGACAAAGCAGGATTCATCGGGCTCACTGTGCTTCTGAAAGCGTGGATCATAAGGGAGCATTAGACATCATTTTCACACATGGATTTACCACCAGAGTCCATTGAGAACCTTTGGGATGTCCTGAAGAAGACTGTACACAGTAGTCTGCATCTCCCATCATCAACAGATCTTGCCAAAACAATTAATGCGACTCTAGCCATAGTGCATCAACATATTCATCCCATAATCAAAGCTAAAGGCAGTTTATTATAAAATTATGTGAAAATGCCTCCAAAGCTGTATGAAAATGTGTTAAGCTGAAAAAAAAAGCCTAAACTGGCTAAAAGTTATAATATTAACATGGCAAGGAACTTCATTCATGTAGTGTAGTGTAATGACAGATGCAGTGCGAAGTATTCAAACACAAGAAAATGAAAAACTTCACTGCTGTAAACAACATTTTCTGGTCATCCCTGAATTTACACAGTATAAATGCTCAAATGGCTTGCCATTCCAAACACCTTAGACTTTAGAATTTCTGGGGTGCCTTAAAACTCAGTCACATTCTTGTCTGTGTCAACAAACTCAGAGTCGGCCATTAGAAGGAACAGAAGCAGTATGTCTTCATTATATTCTTACCAAAAAACAATACAGTATCAGTAATCCACAAAGAAAGCAAAGATGCAGCACTGTGAGGTATACTGACCCATTCATTTGCAATGATCAAGACCAACATTCTCACATAAAGAATGCAGATTAACATAGATTAATCACCATCAGATGGGTTTTATTCCCAGCAGACAGGCAGCTAAAAATATTTACAGCTAGGGATGGGTACCAAATTCGGTACTTTTGTTGGTACCGAGTGAATTCCGTCTGTACTACCGATGTCATAACAGTCACATGGCTTAGTGAAATTACCATTACTGGTTGGATAAAAGCACCATTTTTGGCACAATGTTTCCTTTGGGTCTATGAAGGAATATTGACGTAGGAGCTTAACTTTCAACATACTCAACAACGATATAGGTGAAAGAAAGGTTGTTCTTTTGAGCTGCACAGGCCTCGCCAAAGATATATATATGTATGTATATTAGAATGGATGTCATGAGAACCAATACTCATGTAAGACTCAGGAGTTAAGATGGTTTATGTTGAAGAGATGGAAAGATTAGCAGTGAAGTAAGTTATGGGTAATAAG
>JAPTMW010000018.1:35372498-35384571 GCA_029822955.1 Ostorhinchus angustatus | reverse complement strand
TCTCCTCTCCTCTCCTCTCCTCTCCTCTCCTCTCCTCTCCTCTCCTCTCCTCTCCTCTCCTCTCCTCTCCTCTCCATATACCAATATCAGTTTTACCTATGTTGATAGTTATGTTTCATTATGAAGGATACTGTATTGACTCAATTACTACATTACATTCTCACTGAAAATGTGTTTTTGTCATGTACTGGCTACTACTACTAGTTTATGTGTCTATTTTTAAAGAACAGCGCTGTCTGCCTTTATCTATAACCTTGTGTGTTTATGTTCAAAGCTTCTGGCATGAGGCAAACACAGGCATGCCCCTCATGTTCTTGAGGATCACTGTGTCAATGGCCCTCGTAGAGCACACTCCAGAGTGGCACTCTTTAAATACAGACACCAGCTGTTAAACGCTTCTATATGAGCCCTCAGAAATAGGCTAACAACACAGACCGAGGCCAAAGAGGCAGCAGTTAGATACATAAAAACATCTCATTTGTAGTTTGATCTTGAGGTGGGAAAATTAGGAAAATTTTCAGTCATTTAGTACCACAATGTATTTGCATAGAAATGCAGTGTTTGTTTTCCATATGCGTTTAATACAGTAGTCATAATAATGTCACATGAGAGAGCCTGTCAAGGATTCAGTTCTCCTTTTGTGTATGAATCTTTTGAAATTTCTTTCATTTTTAACCCATAAAGACTCAGTGTTACCTGTGTGGCAGTTCCCAAATATATTTTTCTTGTTATTTTAACATTTCTTAAGTGATTTATCATTATTTATTCTAATTTTATCCTCTGTATTTTGCTGTTTCTCAGTGAAAATCAGGTATTTAACTATATTTAATTCACTGATTGTGTAGATGATCGTAACAAGCTCAAATTAAAGTTGAGGGTTATTATACAAAAAACAGAGAAAACTGAAGAAAAAGCTAAATATATCATTAACTGAACATAAACCCAATGTGTTCATCGTTGTCACTGATCAGACTCCATGCGTTTTACTGGTGAATCAATGTTGTAGAAGATGACGGTGTTTCCACGTTCACTTCTGAGCCTCTGAACGTCCAAATGGGTCATAGCTGATGACCATGAAAAAATGACAAACTGCATTTTACATCAATTAATTACATGTATTGATAGGATTTTTGGATCAACAGGTATTAAACAGTTTAGATCAGTAGATGGTTTTGGTTGTCTGCAGCTGTTTAGGTCCTTATGGGTTAAAAGCATAAAATCCCCAGGTTTAAAGTTAGAATAAAAATAGTTTATTTTAAAGGATGCAAGAAAAGAAAAGCAAAAGAGAGAATACGATGTCATCAACAAAAAAACATCACACACAGAAGGTGCTTTGCAAGAGAGTCTAGAAGGAGACTGACTTAGTTTTTTCAATATGAATACATGTGTTTACTGTATTTGTGTAGGACATTCAGTGGTTCATTTAATTGTTTTAGGCAGTATTGCACAGTGTTTTTTGCAACACAGAGGCAATTTATTGCGCTGACTCACAGTATGTGTTCACATGTACACATACTCTAAAGCTATCTTCTCACAAGCTGCAGAAGTCATCACACCTCTCAGCTCAGGTTTACATTGCAGAAAGATCTGGTTCCAGCAGCTGCAGAGACAGACAAACAGACACATAGACAGAAAGACAGTAAACACACATTCAGACTGTCCCAGACACGCACTTCACTAAATAATACCACTGCTTATGCATAGAATGAATATAGTCATGGTGCTGTAAAGGAAATACATTTTTGTGCATGTCTGTGTTTATGTGCAAACCACTATAAGCAAAGACTACATTTGACCCCATGACACACATAGAGTGTATGGCAGCCTACCTGTGGCTGCAGCACATTGACTTTGGGTTGTGTTTTCCTCTCATGCCCTTACTGTACCATCACTCTCATCAGAGCCTGGTCTTGCCTTGTTTGGTGCTGGCAGGGTGTCTGGCAGAGGACAGCAGAGCCTCTGGTAGCAGGACGGAGCTCTGCTGAAAGCCAGTCCACAGTGATGGACAGCAGCAGATCCAGCTGCACTTGTCACTGGCTGTCAAGTTGCCTGTCTGAACTAGGGGACAAGAGGGGACAGGCGGGGAGGAGAGCATGTATGTGAGTGTGTGTGTTGGTTGGAGGTTACAGAGAGGCGCTGATTGGGATGTCGGAGCTACACGGAGTGTGTATGTGTGAAGGAGAGCGAGGGAGAGGAAAGAGAAGGGGGGCCCAGTCAGCAGCAGCTGAGCGAGTGAGCAGGTGTTACTGTATGTCTCCAAGGCCCATGAATCTCCAACAAGAGACACAATACAAGTTTGGACTCATGTCCACTCCCAGTATTGATTTGTTTTGGTTCTTTTATGAGGCTTAAAGACAATCGATGCTTCCAAAGTTAAAATGTTTCTTCTTTTAACCAGCTGTCTACACTTGGAAAATATTTGAAACGATTTTTTTTCTTTTTATGCCGGGGCTTCATCATGATGACTATCTGTTCTGTCTTGTTCCAGGTAGCAGAGTGCATAAGGTTGGAACAATGCCAGATTCACCTGCGGATGTAAAAACCCAGCCCAGGTCCACCCCACCCACCATGCCTCCTCCACCCCCGGCTGTTAGCCAAGCAACCAATCGCAACGCTTCATTTACCCCTACCACCAGTAAATCAAGTAAGGACACCTGAATCTAAATATGTTCACTAAAATACTTGTTCATGTTTATAAGAATGACCCGTAGTTAATGAACAAGATCTGCAACCGTGTAGCTTTACTGCTGTAAGATGTGTTTTATTTACTTGAAGATGAGCCTTTGTGCTGAAGCTGAAGTATCATTAGCAGGCAGTGAGTAAAGCAGGTAGATGTGAGAAAAACAATAAATCTGTAGCTGTGCTAGACTAAAGATCCATTACTGAAACAGCTTTAATTCTAAACATTCACCAGACTAATGCAGCTTTTCGACTGCATTTATATGTAAATAAGTAAATTTTTTGTATTTTTTACATCAAATGGAGATTACATATCCAGGGTGAAATTGCTCGATATTATACTCAAATATAAACCTGTATTTCAATAGTTGAATGTTTCTCAGTGTCCATTTAATACAGCTACACAATGCACTCTAGGCTTTATCTATATCTGAGTACATACCCACATAACAGGGTACACAGAGTCATTTTTCCCCTTAGATCAACTGTCAGCTCAGGACTTATATGAAAGGAGTGAAATTCCAAATATGTGGTTCTTCCCCGTTGTGGCGAGCAAGTGTTGAAGTCACTTGTGTGTCAGGTGTGTGCCTCAGCCGGCATCTCTCTGAGGCTTTTGCAGTGAAGAATGCCCTTGCTGGTGGGGCAAGTGTTGTTAAGCGCATGTGCAAGTGCGGCTGTGGCATTGTGTGTGTTGTGTATGTGTGTCTGCGTTGTTTACCAGCTGGTTAGGAGGTGGTGGTACACGGGAGATCTGCCAGGGTTGTGTTGTGGTGTGTAGACTACTTTCTTCCCTATATAGCAATGACAGGCCGTGTTGTTTCACCTGTTGTGGCGGGCGGTCAGCAGTGCAGCTCTCTCCTTGCACCTCTCCCTATCTAAAACCAGAACGCAAGTGCTGCCTGTTGGGATCACATGGGTTAGTCCATATGTGTTCAGGCCCTCTGCCTACAGATTAGAGCAACAAGCACGTCTGAGAAGAACCACAGGAACTAGACTAGACTCAAACAGCTAAACTGTACGAGCTCCTGTTTTTAGCAACAAAATATAGTGTTACAGTCTACACATCGACTTACTATGGAGAACTGTAAATACATTCTGAAAAGCTACAGCGGTAATAAAATTATAGTCTGGATGCCATGCTCAGTGTAAGTGCTTGCATATGCTGCTATAATGAAATCCTTTCGTTTTATTACAGCCGGCGACATTTCATACAAAGGCGACTGTATCTGTTTAATCGAATGGAAAACCTTATTACATTTTTCCGTCATTACTTATTCAAACTTAAATATGATTCATATAAACGCATAACAAATACAGAGTGACAGGTGACATGAAAGAGTATGTTTCTTTTTGCCATTTTTATAAACCGTAGTTGAAAAAAGAAGTCATATCTGCATTTATTTGTGTAGACGTAAGCAAAAAAACAAAACAAAACAAAATCAAAACAGGAAAAAGGTCAAACATTTACGCGCGAGCTCTGTGTATTTGTGAGTTTGTTTGTGCCTGCATTAAGAAGAATATGTGAGTGATTATATTTGTGTATGAATGCTGTGACTATTCTGAACGTTAAAGCTGCAAATCTACTTTCAGCTGGTGGACATGTGCAGCACCAGATTTAGCTGCACACCTGCTATTGGAATAAAAGTAACACAGGCCAAAGGACTATTTTTGGCACCTCTTTAACAAGTTCCTCTTATAGTTGTGTCCTAGTGAGTGAGGGAGTGAGGGTGAGGAGTAGGGTGAAATAGACTGATACAGGGGAGAGATACTGGGGGAGGGGGTCAAATGGTACCACTTGTGTGACAGCTGTAGGTACTGCAAACCCACACTCGCTGCCTTCAGTCAAACTGGCATTAAGCAGCACCTATGAAGTCACCTTTTGTATCCTGTATTGTCGCTCTGGTGTCAAATATGAGCCTGTTGTGCGATTTACTTGTCATTAATGTCGACCTGACAGTGCCACATCAATAGGATGAATTTCTGTCCTCATCATCCCCCTCAGATTTGTCAGATGCCCCTTCAGCCCACTCTGAGACTTCACCATTAACACTGCGTCTTCCTAATTCCGTTTGATGTACAGTGCTGAATGGGAGCAGCCACTCTCCTACATCGCTGAACGGTGCTCCATCAACTCCTAACGGATTCAGTAACGGGCCAGCCATGTCCTCGACAGCTTCACTGTCCAATCAGCAGCTACCGCCGGCGTGTGGTGCCCGGCAGCTTTGCAAACTGAAGCGCTTCCTGACCACACTGCAGCAGTTTGGGAACGATATATCACCTGAGATCGGAGAGAGAGTGCGCAGTCTTGTGTTGGGACTAGTGGTAAGTTGTATATTACATGAATATATTCTTTGTTGAGGTACTGCACATCAGAGTTGGCAAAAATGCACAAATAGAAAATGTAGCTGCGCAAAAATGAGGAGCATTGATTCAACTTTTCTACACAAGTGATTTCACTCAGAAGGCAAGGCAAGTTTATTTGTAAAGCACTATTCATAACTCAAAGTGCTTTACAAAGGCATAAGAAAAAACACCGAAGAATAAAAATCATTAAATATACATTAAAATCATCAGATATAAAATGTAGATGGAAGTGAAAATATAAATAAAAAGGCTTTGAAATAAATTAATGCATTAAACATAACCTTTTGAAGTTTTCTACCAGGTGTTTCTGTGCAAATAAAACTGGACTTCACATCATACTAACATTACGCAAAGACTTTTTAATCCAGACAAGCTCCGAATCCATGTCAGCAACAGATCTCTAAACATGAAAACACACTTTATTCCATAGTTCAGTTTTACTTTCATGTCTGTTTAGTTTTGTTCCATTGGTTTTTTGTGATTTTTACCAATTAATGCCCTTGGTGATCAACCTTTTATAGCTTCCTTTAGTTTGGCATTTATCTTTATGTTGGGAAGAATGGTTGGAATGATGGAAAATAAAAACAACTATAATATTAGCTTCGAAGTGATGAGTCTGTTTATAAAATATAGAGTAGAAAACTCAGGCATTTGTTTTCAAATTGTAGGGAATATAAGTGAAAAGCAGACAAATCAACTCAATTATTAGATATCAGGTATCAAACTCAAGCAGCAGATACACAAAACCTTATTTAAGTAGAGTAACAGTTCTTCATAGCGTCCTGCCTCAGTTGTAAATTAGTGTAATAAATACCTAACGATTAACCCTGCGGCTGAAATAAATAATAAAATGACACTTGTTAACTGTCAAAATCATTTTTTGTGAACTGTCTTTTATTATCTTGTCTTGCGGCAGAACTCCACCCTCACCATCGAAGAGTTTCATTCTAAACTTCACGAGGCCACCAACTTCCCTTTGAGGCCTTTCGTCATTCCCTTCCTGAAGGTAAACGGCTGTAAAAAGATTTCACGTATGATAAGTCAGACCCGATGAGTTCAGTTGACAAGTGCAGAGCTTAGTGCTTCTGTCCAGATGGTTTTTAGTCAGAGTTGTGTGTACTGTGTGTATATGCATGGAAGTGTTGCTTGGCTCTGCATTACCTGACTCATTGTGTATAAATCCTGAGTGGGTTTTTCTTTTCTATGTGCTCCTTGCTTTTATGTTTCCAAAAACATGGGATTATAGAGACATGGGGAGGCAAGTGCTGTCTTGAATGTAAACCTTTAGGCGTGTTCATGTCACATTGAATATAGATGCTGGTGGGACATACTTGTAAATGTCCAGGAAAGTGGTGTGTGTGTATGTGTGTTTGAGAGAGTTAGACCTCCTGGCGTGCAGTGATCCTCCACATCTGGGACATTGCAGCAATTGCTGTGTTTTATCAACCAGACAGGTCTGAGAGAGCTATTTGACAGCACTGTTACACACACTCCGACACACACACACATACACACATTATACACACATCAGCACGCCCTGGAGAGAGAGAGACACATGGCAGAGGAATGTGTCAAGGGACCTGTCTTATCTCATCTTGTCTCTTCATCTATCACTTTCTTTTTTCTCACCCTAATCTGGCATTATTTCACTCTCACCCTATCTATTTATTGTTCCACCATAGGTTTCTACATCACTTCTTGTCCACTTAACGCTCCTCTCTACATCTACATCAGTTCAATAAATCTATTTCCTTTCTACAGCAGCTTATTTCATTCCTAATCCATCGCTGTCTCTTTTCCTTTCTTTATCGCTGTAGGCAAACCTGCCCCTGCTTCAGAGGGAGTTACTCCATTGTGCAAGGTTGGCCAAACAAACTCCAGCTCAGTATCTGGCCCAACACGAGCAACTTCTCCTGGATGCCAATGCCAGCTCACCCCTTGACTCCTCTGAGATCATGCTGGAGATGAATGAGCATGGCAAGAGAAGGACCCCTGACAGGTAGCATCTCTCCTCTTAAACACAAGCACTTAGATATAGACTTTCGGGAGACACACACATGGGCAAACGTTCACACATACAGCTTTATAAATGAATTATTTCTGGATATTTCAGAATGCCAAGTGACAAGGGGTGGCTATAAATCCTGTTTGCGGGAGGCGGAAGCCTGATGCCAGACTAGCTTTGCCAGCTGTCTTGGAGGAAGGGATGAGACAAACGCAGAGTTGGAAAAGAAAATGAGAGGCAGATCAGCAAAAGAGAGCAAGAGGAAACGAGGGAATAAAGTAGACCAACACTATATTTTACTCCAAAAACTTAAAAGATGACATATAGCTTCAGAATCAGAAGCATCTCCAAGGAGCGGTTATGGAGGTTGCTATAGTACAGGCAGAGAAACAACATACATGAGACAAAAATAGGGTACAGTTGAGTAAAAATATGCATTCAAGTCTTCTATTTTTAAATGAGTTGATAAACTAAGCAGCTAGCTCTGTGTGGTAGTAAAGATGATAAAATAAGTAGTAATACCCAGTCAGTACATGTAACAGAGTTGACAGTGGTAGCATCTGCTTTTCTTTCTATTCCTGTTCTTTCATGCTGCTCCTATCACTCCTTCTTTTCATCTCACTTCTTCACCTCTCCCTCGCTCCCTCCCTCTGCTCTCTCGGACTGCCTGACCTGCAGGCTCCCAGCAGCTGTCCATATGTCAGGGATGTGTCCAGATGGTGATGTGCTGACCCTAACACTGAGCACATCCTGAACAGTGTGTGGTGGGTTGGATGGGACTGGGGTTGGAGCTGAACGTGCAAACCCACTGTAATCCGCACACCTCCGCCTCCCGACCTCTGGTTTATACCCAGCAGGCGGGCTCGGTTTAGGGGGGAGGGGGTTCAGGCAGGGGCAGGGACTACGGTGTGCCAGCTGTTCCTCTGATTTGTCAGATACTAGATCCAGGGATGTGTACAGTCACATGCACAAAATATACACATGGATAACCAAGTATGAGCACACACACATTAGGACACATCATCTACATGTGGCAGTATTACATGTATTTGCTTTTGATCCTCAGGATGATAAAGAGTGATTTCCATCCGAATGCCTGCCCATTGCCATCCAGCTAAAGAGATTAATATCAACACTCCCATTTAAACTGTCCAGATGGCTCGAAAACACAACCTCACACACACACTTAAAGTACACAAATAGATGAGTGTCACTAAACATCTGCCAAATACACAGTGTTCAGTCCATATTGCCCCTTAAGCCCCAGAGTAGAGTGGGACATGAGAAAAATACTTGCAATCTAAGAGTGGGCTGAGGATATACAGATTAAGAATTTGAGGCGCGTGGTGTACAGTTGATGTTGGCTTTGTCTGAAACCGTGTACAGCTGTGCAAAGGCTTTGGGCTGTCTTACTGTAACTTAACAACAAACAGATCTCAGCGGGGCAACATATGCATGTGAGGGTACGTGTGTTTGCAAACACCAACTGACAGACGTTAAAAATGAATGTGACTCAATGGAAACGTATTAAGGCTTGAAACTGTATAACCTACTGTTCATATGTTTAGGGTCATACGTACTGCAAGTAGTCTGATCCACACCTCTTTATCACATGAACCAAACAGACAGCAGTGGATGCGTCCTATCTATGGATTATATCTATGGATAATAGTAGATGCTGTTTTTAGCGTGCCTTCTCTGCTAATAGGGCTCAATCTGATTTTTAGTCTATTTTTGGCTCTTCTTTGAATGTGTTTTCTGAGCTGTCAAGTAATACACTTACTTTGCATATTTACCCTGGAAAACAGTTTTACTCACTGTGGTTTGGCACCACCATGACAGAATTAGCTGGCGGTAGAATAAATACAGCACACAAAATATGGTTCTTTTCCTTCAAATATTATTATGTTGCCAGATTTTACTTTACGAATATATTCTTTTCTAGAGCGAGAACATGCAGGACCATACTCCTTCTCCACAGAGTTAAAGTGTGTTTCCTTGATTTCATCTTTCAGTAAAACTTTGGATAGTTATTTGGACAGACCAAATATATTATTACAGTATTTGTGGCTTTACAACAGCTAATTCTCAGTATTTATAATAAAAATGCACAATTTTGGATAATAAAAAAGAATACAATTTTATCCCTCATAATTCATGGATGAAAACGTGAAACGTTAAGATGATGATCATCAAATTATTTATAGAGTTGTAACAGTTAATTTGTAGAGAACAGATCAATTGGATTTTATGGCTTTTATGGCCCTAAGTTGTGCCTTGTGGTTTGGAACAATAGTGTTTTATCATTGGTGCTGGATAAACAAATAAACACACACACTCTGTAAATTCTATATTTGTACTTCCAAATAAATGCATTTTGACATAATAATAATAATAATAATAATAATAATAATAATAATAATAATAATAATAATAATAACATGTCTACTTTTTGGGCCTGACATTTTCTGCTACAACAGGTTCCATCTCGTTTTTGTCAGTGTGCCCTTCTACTTAAAAGCTATGCATTATATTAGGACCCATTCATGTTGTAACCATCTTCTTTATCCACCTCTGCAGGACCAAAGACAGCTCAGAGAGAGATGGCTTACATGCAGAGCACCTTGCTAAGAGGCCCTGCACCATCAGCCCAAGTCAACGCTTCAGCCCCAGCACAGGCCTTCCTGCTCACCCGCCTCCCAACGGCCTCCCCACACACCCTCCCAACGGCCTGCCCCACCCTCCTAATCCCCAAGTGGGTCCCCAGCACTACCGCTTAGAGGACATGGCTCTGGCACACCAATACAGAGACGTTTACAGACATAATGAACACCGTGATGGCCGAGACAGGCACAGACAGACAGGTATGACAGCTGCTCAGCATTTGCAACGTTCACAAATCTCAGGACCTGCAGAATAGTCACATTGTCCAAGTTACAGTCAAGTAAAAGACTGCATGTAGTTGTGTATGTAAGTGGGGTGCATGTACGGAACAAAGGCCAGTTGTCAGTCCAGTGTGATAATCCTTATGGCAGTGTGTCTATAATAAGCCCACAGCCATACATGCCTATGTGCTACAACTGTGACAACCATATATGCCTTCCTTCAGCTTTCCCAAATGGAAAGAGGTGACTTCTTTGACAAATTGTCACAGTGACCAGACATAAGGTTGCAGCATGAGAAATGACATCCTACTGTCAGTTATTTTGCTTGAAATAAAAGGTTATTTAAATGTTGTTTTGTGGCTTTTGCTGTATATGGTATTAAAGCTATACCAGCATTTCAGTTTGTTATAAGACAAGAACACTTTAGTTAAATAACATATTTCATTATACTCCAGAATGCAAATGTGTAAGTAAGAAATACAAGTAAAATATAAAAAAAATCAACATTACAGTAAAAAAATAGAACAAAAAATATTACATTAATAATAAAATTGAAACTGTTGGATATGCAAGCCACAGTATGGTTCAGAAAAGGAATAATAGTATATATAAGTCAAAATAATCATCAGGTGCATTCAGGTCAAGCAAAGCAGATAAAGAAAAGAATTTGGTGTATAAAACCCAATAACGGGAAAAATTAAATAAATAAATAGTTCACAACTTAATTGAAACCAGGCCAAGCTCTATGATAGCAGTATGCTTTAAGATGTAAATTAAAAATGGTTTGTTTTAGAATAACTATACAAATACATCAACAAAATATATTTCACTTGTGAGACACTAACATCCTGGACTAACCAAGTGTAAGTAATACAGTATGTGATGTGTAGATACATGCTAAGTCTAACAGCGACTCTGTCCTTTGTGCTTGTGTTTCAGCTGTGCATGGAACCCGCCAAGAGGAGGTGATCGACCACCGTCTCACAGATCGAGAGTGGGCAGAGGAATGGAAGCACCTTGATAATGTATGCATCAGTGTTTTTAATGTCAATCTCCTCCTTGTTTTATTCATAAACAAAACAAAGCAGGAAAAAAACAAAAACAGAAAGAGGTCAGTGGGTGGGAGGTCAAGTTAGTTTTAGAGCTAAAGATGGCATGTAGATGACAGGGACTGGAACTGTTGACAGACAGAAGAGACCCGGTCCCAGCTGAGTTAGCAGTTGATGAACAGCTGACCTTAGGAGGGCCGTGTCAGAGTGGTGAATTAACAACAGACAAACACCTATCCGGCTTTCTGGCACCCAACTCCATGAAGACAACATCATGAACACTAGACACACAACATTCGCGCACACACACACACACACACACACACACACACACATGCACACACAGAAACAGGGCCCCAGATGGAGCTCAGGACCCAGCAGAGAGTAGCTCCAGCTGGGGAGAGCAGCTGAGAAAAGAGCTGCAGTCATGGAGAGAACCGGCCAAGCCTGGACCCCTGCCAAATTAGAAACACTTCACTGAAATAAATATAGCTAACTCAGGGGGAAGGGAGGGGGTGGAGAGACAGAGGAAAAGAGGCACAGACACAAAGAAGGAAAGACAGAGAAGAAAGAGGAATGGGAATAACGATATGGATTGAATGTCAACCATGCTAAACCCATTTAGAGACCGGGCTGGGATGGAAACACTGGGCACTGTGGAAAACAGTGACACTGTTTACAACAGGGAGAGAAAAGAGAGGAAATCTGTTGAGTTGGCAGAGAGCAGAGCAGAGGGGTGGAAGGAATTGGCTCAACTTTTTCATCAGTAGGCCAGCTGTTACATTATCATTGTTATAATGCTCTCAGACATTGAAATTCACTGACAAGCACACAAACCATGAACCAATAAGCAGACAGAAGCACACTGCCACAGACATACGCATCGCTGCTAGTTGGTGCATATTTTGGGATGTAATAGCATACAGGTTAACTACTTTGATTTGGGCAGGTTTGTGGAACCTGTGGGGTTTTGTGATGGATGCTCATGCTCTGATGAAAATATTTTGAAGTCAGTACAGTTTTATTTATGACCTCGGGTAACCTGAGGGTTGGTGTAAGAGGCAGGTTTTATATGAAGGGACCGTTCTCAT
>JAPTMW010000018.1:34769571-34782639 GCA_029822955.1 Ostorhinchus angustatus | reverse complement strand
ATCACAACAACGTCATTGTGACACTTCTGTTGAAGGTGACAGGAAGTAGCTGAAACTAGTAAAGCAGGTGAACAAACAACTACCCTGTCTGATAAATGAATTATCTACAATAATTATATGTGGGAGACAGTATGAAACTCTACCAGACTAAAAATCTATTCAGTTCTGAATATTGTACAGGGGTTATTTTCTTTTGTTCAGACAAAGTGGTAGAATGGTGGAGTGGTGTTCTCATACCTGACATGTTTGGGCTGTCGCTGCAGCCTTCTTCACTCTACTACTACTTTGTCTGAACAAAAGAAAATAACCCCTGTATCACTGAGATAAGACGACAAAATGAAAATTCTTGAATATTGTAGATCTGTCAAGGTAAATTGTTGAGATGAAATATTAACAATATTAAACTGTTCCGCAGTCCTGTGTCCTCATTTTAAAGTAATGAGTCTGTGCTCATCGGTCCTCTGTGGCAGCTGCACTTTAAGACTAGCCCAGGCACTTGTAAAGACACTTCTCATCAATGGTGATGTAAATTTAATTCATTCCACGTCATGTTTCCCAGATGTGGTGTGAAACTCCTACTACCAGACATCAAGGTGTCCTGATAACAAAACACAAAGTACTGATTAGGTTATTTGCATATTACTTTGTACAAACTGTACAATGCTTTTTCTCATAAACCGTAGTGATAACAGTCTTGGGGAAAAGTCATTGTACATTTCTGTTCCACACACTGCTATATCTGTTTTAGAACATTTTCAGCATGGATGAAGAATATACTTATCACTCTTTATTGGATGATCTGTTGGCTTTTTTGGCATGTGTGTGGCTCTGTCTAGAATATCCTCACTTTATAAATGCTGGCAAGAGTGGTCAAGGGATGTACCAGATGGCATGGCCCATATGCAGTTTGCCCTTTGGCCAGGTAGACTAATGAATCCTTTTGGGAGTTATTTTCACTCTCTGGCATCAGACCCTCTTTGGGCTCAGAACCCACTCTTTCCACAGCTGGCCTGAACTATTCTGGAGACTTCAAAACATATGTTTATAGATGTGGGAATAGCATTGAAAAAAAAATCTGTTTAGCATATTAAATGTTTATCGAAGATTATAAACTATAGGAGCTGTTTTTGGAGTTGAGCTTAAGCTTTGACATTTTTCCTCCAGTGTATTTTATCTTCTATATTACAGCTGTTGCACTGTTAGGCAGTTTTATCCTTTTTCATTCACGGCCATATTGTTTTTTTGTTTTGTTGAAACACATATTTTCATTGCATTTTTAACTAAATCGCTATAAAATTAACCATCAGCCAAAGCATGACAAAGAATAGTGAACAAATTGCAAGAGAGATGGTTGTACATCCTTTATTTTTTATTTTGATGATGGCATTAAATCTCCACTTTAGTAGATCTACCATGTTGAAGTGAAAGCCTTAGGACTTCAGCTTCAGCTTTGAAGCCTTATCCTTAGCTTTTCCTTTGAAGCCTTATCATGAATTGGCAAAGTGACCGAGACCAATCGGTTAGAGTTAAAGTTGGCGCTCTGTGACTGTTGAGGTCCCACACCTTGTAGCATAACAACACAATATATTTATACCCACCTGCCAGGAGCCATTGAGCACAGAACACTTCTAGTGAAAACACGGTCTTGAGTTGCATGTTCATGTCTACAGCTATCTAAAGCTTTAAAGGTGTATTTACTTTGACTTGAGCTATTTTATGTCCTTTAGCAGAACAAATATCACTTTTTTTGGACTGTCCATTGGGAATATGCTGCCTGTGCTTTCATTTTTTGTATGATAGGCGAAGGTGTTTGTTACATAAGGTATTACATCAAATAACACACAACGGTACATAAGATTTCTGCGTAAAATAACCATTTAACTTTCACCATTTGCTTGTGTCACATTTCTTTCACCGGATATTGATTTTACAATTGCAGCTTGTTGTGTTTTGGCAGCACTTGGCAAAAAATCCATAATTACCTTTCAGTAAACACAAATTCCTCTTGTGTGCTGTATTTTTGACCTGTAGAAAATCTACCAATCGACTGGAGGTTTATTTTCAGACTTGCAGAGGGGTTAAATAGTGACAGCTGTAGTTACCGATTAGATTTAAGCTCTACTCTGTGGCTTATCACACATTTAGAAAAACACCTTTGTTTTCCCTTTGTGGCGCGAGATGATGTCAGGTCATTTTTGTAATTACTTTTTTTTTTATAATATGGATTGAAAGGAGAAAACTGCACAAGTATTTAGCATATTTTTAAATTCTGTTTTTTGGCTCCTGCTGATGTAACTTAGGCTATTTCCAAAAACATGCAATCAAGTTCATTCAGCATATAATTAATATTAACATATCTGTTTTTTTATATTTCACAAAAGAAGCCAGTGGCTTTTGCACTGTTAAATATTGCTGCACAGTTGTATGTTAACATGTAAAATAGGCCTTATTTAGTTGCAAACCAGGACATAACATATTGCTGGTGTAAAAACTGATACTAGAGGAAATCTCAGTAGTACCAACAGCCATTTCTAAGTTCAAATACATTGCGTGTCACCAGGGCATCTGCTTCAATTGAGTTTTAACATCACATGGACGCCTAATAAACCCTAGAGCACGCTACCAGTTTTAATGAACCACAATTACAAAGGAAGGATGAGAACTGTGGCATCCTTAACACCTGCCCGTTAGCCATTATTGCAGCACAAGCCAGCGTATGAAACCTCAAACACACTCGAAGTACATGCGTCTTTAACATCAAGGGATGCAAAGCCAAAGGGAACTGAGGCCAAATGCACGGTAACATTGGAATCAAGCAAATGATATGATGTTATGACTTCTTTAATCTCTGCATGATCATACCTCCAGGTTGATCCACTTCCCCCTCAGTGACCTATATTCCTGACTTTCTTACTGCGTAGATCAAAACGTCTGGTTGGTTAAACATATGGGGGACAAAATAATGACAGTGATAAACATTTAATGGTCTGGGTTGAGGTCAAAACAACTGGAGCTGAGACCGCTGTGCGCATCTTTGCTTTACTGTATTTCCTCCATCCGTTCATCAGTCGGTTTATGCGAGCGTTCTCTTTACTGTTGTCAGCAATTTTCGCCTAATTACAATGCTACGCTTCAATCATGTTTTGCTTGAGAACATAGTGGTCCAGAGGAGCCGAATACATCTGCGCATCAAAGAAACTGAACAAAACAACTAAAGTGTGATTGCATTTGTAAACCCAACAATATTTCTTATGCCTCACGTCCTTTTAAGTAGCGAACATTGGCGCTAAAGCCAGAACATTTCAGAGAGAAATTCCCCAAAGAAGATTACCATTTGTCCTTAATTATCTTGCCTTCTGTAATTACATACATTTAAATCTCTGATCAGCTCATTGAGAGAGCGGATGATGTACAGCAGTGCCTTCTGACATCTGCGCTCAAGGCAGCTGCAAGGACAAAGTGGTACATTAACAAGCTGGACTGGCTTACACTGGCTTACACATATGAGGGAAATCATTTCTCTGATTTCTTTTTTTTTTTTTTTTGTTTGCTGTGATTACACAACAGTTTACTCATAAGTCATAGATAAACCTGTGTGTAAATAATATATAATGTATGTGTGTAAGCTGGTCTGTTGAGTGTGTTGATCCATGAATTTGTGATCAGGTTAGGAGGAGTGTAATGAATCATGGATGTGGGTGGATGTGCTAGACTGGTACAGCTGTGTTATTTTACATCTGAATGGAAGTAGGCTTATCACACTATAATTCTAATATGACAGGTGTATATTCTTTCACTAGAATAGCACTAGAGCTGCAATAATTGATTTTATAGAAAAGAAAGGCGATGACAATCTCTCAATCATTTCTGTGTTTTTTTTCACACTGTACAACATAATGGCCAATTTTAGGATGAAAGCATTTTTCACCTTATTTGTGTTACTGAACACCTACTCGTTAAGCTGAGGCGTCACTTCCGGTTTCCAAGTGCATTCCTCTGTATTCAATATGCTGCAGCACTGTGTCCCTGAGTCTGTAAAATAAAGCCATTTGTCGTTCTGCCACTTTACAAGTGATGATAAAGAGCAGGGGAAGTGGATTAATGACAAAAAAAAACTAACTCGCTATCTGAACTCTGCCAAACAGGATCTTTATGGACCCCCCTGATATAGAACGAGGCTTTTATGAGGTGTTTAGCATCTTCACACTTTGTGTTTGATTTGTCAACCTTTTATTTGTGCTGTCCAGTTCAGCAGAAGAAAAATAGAGCAATGATTCATGTCAATAAACAGCTGAGCCTGAAGTGAACAGATGCACCACTGTAAATGGATCAGGAGCTTTAAGGCACTTACAGTTTTGATCTCCTGATGGTAAAACACTGACTATAGACAATTGGCCAAATAACTTGAGGGTAGCGTTAGTTAGTCATGCTCAGTCCACATATCAGTACATGATTGACAGGAGCTGATCAGCTGATTCTATCCACTCCAGCTCTACCTTTACATTCTATACCATCAATATAATTTGTTATTGATGCTGGCTCTGTTCTGTTCCTTATGAGGGGATGGGGGTGGGTGCATGGGTCCACTTTTCCAAACCCACACCCGCCCATACCCACAAAGATGATTACAACAACCTGACCTGCTACCTGCATTTTTTTTCATGTCCAATCCACACCTGCCCGTACCCGTGCACATTAGACCCGCAACCCGACCTAACCTGTGATTAAACATATTGTCTACACAGTAATTCACTTTTAAGGGCTTTATTTTGGGCTAACACATGCACCATCAATAAATCTTTAATATGTTACAAATGCATCGCTCATGAACATGCGCAAGCACGCACTTGGCAATAAAAACATTTTCAAAAATGGTGATCCACAGTCCAAAAGTGCAACAATAAAGTAAAAGAAAAATGTCGGTCTCCAAAAACACATTTTGTCAAAGAGCAGTGCGTTAATTAAAGAGGGAACATTGTCACTAAGTGTTCAGGATTGAATCAGAACAAAAAACATCTTTCTTCTGATTGAATGACATAACCTCTGTGCAGCGGCGGCCTACCTGCTGACCAAATGTCCGCCTTGGCCTTTGAGGATGTATTGTCCACAACTGTATACTCGCCGCTGGCTGTTTTTCTCTTTGTATCATCCATTGTGATGCTCTGGCTCTGACTCACAACCTCTCCAGTGCTTTTATTTTTCACCACCAGTGCTGGCTACCTGTCCGCTGCTCAATGACGTCGCTGGCCGGATGTACTGTAAATAGAGGTGAAGCTCACTTCAAAATAAAACAACCCGGATTAGATGATCATCATCATTAAATGTCCTGCCAATTATTTTCATCCATGAATCTTATTTTATTTTTTCATTTCCTTTCCCGCATTTTGTTTACTTTTACCTGTGCCCGTACCTGTGAAAATTCTTCTTTTTTTTTTTTTTACCTGCCCCCGCATGTTTTTGGGTTACCTGTTGGGTATCTGCGGGTACCCGACCCAGTGCAGGACTCTGGTGTGTAGGGGGGGGGGGGGTCTTGCTGCTGCTTTCACTTCCTTGATTTCTATGTATGCTCATGGAAGACCTAGAAGGTGTGCACTTCCTGTTCCACATCTAGAAGGGCATGCAGCTCCCAGAACAGACCACCAAATACAATTAATTCAGACAAAGTCCTTTATTTTTCAAGAAAGGGGTGTTGACTGAGCTGTATTTGAGTTGAATGCATGAATATAACCCCCTCTGAACTCTAATTGGTGCCTTAGTAAAGAAAGTAGTTCTACTATAGGAGCATACAGGCTTCACTTTTAATGACTGAACCTCTAAATGATTTTACAGCACCATTTCATCAGATTTAACTGGCAACCTATTCCATCAATGTACAGTATAGATTCATTTTAATAGACATGAAAAGCTCAACACACTGAATGGGTATAACTCTACAATGTACTCCAAGTTTATGTTTTCACATAAATGTACAGAACTTTCAGCAGCAGTGAAATATTTGGTTGCAGGACTGACTTGGCAAGCCGTTTTAACAGATGCCGTGGACGAGTTCTGGGACTGTTCCCAACTTCCCACTTGCCCCTCTTCACCTGCAGCCATTGGTAATGTTTGTGACAAAAACACTGTTCCGTGTGTTTTTCTCCCTCCTTAGTGCTCCACTTAGTAACAGCTCTACTTTGTCAAAACCCATTACTGATGTTACTGCTTATGTAAGGATGCTTTATTAAATTAACACGGGCATGGTTGAAGTGATTGACTGATTATCATTGTGCAGTGTTTTAAATCAGGCTCAGAATAGGGAAAATAAATGAAATAGTACATGCTACGGCTTTATAAATGTAAATCATTGTACATGGACATTGGTTTAAAGTTATAGATTTATGTAAAAAGTGGTCATCTGTGGTACCTATACAGTTGGAGAGTTTATTGACTGGGATGAGCAAGATCTTTCTTTTTTATTATTTACCACCTGAATGTACCCATCCCTGCCACTGTGTCCAAACCGATGTGTCCTTTTTTGTCAGTATTGAGACTTACAACTTTAAGTTAACCTGACATACTCTGAGATAAAACTGTGATCTCGCAACCATGTAGTGTATTGACAGCTTGGTTTCAAATTCCATCTTGGGTGCAAAGCAACCAGCTAGAACAGGACAGATATGGTCTGGTGAGTCAAAATCCCATCTAGATTTGGACACGATTATTCCCGAGTTCACAAAGGTAGGCATCTAGGTTTGTTTTGTTCTTTAGAAACTGAGTTTGGAATGTTTAAACACTGCGCGTTAGGAAGGAAATATATGCCTAAAAAATAAATAATGTCATCCTATTTTTGCTTTTTCTATTTATTTTGGCATCTGTATTTTTATGGAAAACAGCAAAAAACTACATGGAAAAAAAAAACAGGAAAACACACAACAAACTCAAAGTCACATCGTTACACACTTTTTTTTTTTGGTTCATGTAAAAGCAGCATCAAAATATTCCAAATTGTGAGTGATGCTGGCTAGGGCAAATTATGTGTGTGTATCAAAACATGACTGCATCATGAATAGTGGTGACAATAATAAGAAAGCTCTAAGCACAATGTTTGCCTTTTAGCTTTCATTTGCACTTAAGGAAAGTTGTGCTTTTCATTGATTTTCTTTCTTTTTTTTTTCAATCAATCTATTGCATCAACAAAAACTTAAACTGAAATTGACTCACCCAATAGTTGCAGCACTTTCTACTTCAGCAACAAATTGTGACTTACGTGAAACTCTTGCTGTTATTGTGTCAAACTCTGTAATTTAAACCCTGTTCCATAATGGTGAAATAGGGTGTTTTCTTTTTATATGTGCCACCTCAAAAAAAAAAAAAAAAAAAAACGGTAATGGGGATTGTTGAACAGATAGTGAAGTGGCCTTGAACTGAAGGGAGTTAAGTAAACAAAACCGTTAAAATAGAAACAATTACATGTTGCCTCAGACGGTACACAGCAGAAAGCTACAGTATGTGGATGGAAATATATCAGGATATTTGCCGCACTTCTCTGAAGGCATGTGTTTAGCTGATGACACCTTGTGTAAAAAAGTTTCACGCTTTTTTTCATCTTCATGAAGTGGAAATAACGTGTGACGGTTGAGGAACACTGTTCTCTGTTGCGTCGAGAGGTGTTTATAACACTGTCATTAAGTGGGGACACCAAAGAGCCTAAAAGAATCACCAAACAGAAACGACTGCTATATTCCACCTTATTCTGTTGTTTTACAGAGTTTGGTCTCTGTGGCCATGAGGCTTGTGTATTACTCAGGAGACAATAGGTTTGTGTTGAGCTGTTGATGGTGCACCTCATTACCGTAGCCTGGCGCCTCTCTAAGGACTGATTAAGGATTAAGCCCATTTGAGAGTGCCTGCACGTACATACCGCATCCTCTAGTTTCATTACCCATGCACAGCTTCTTCATCTATAGCTTGCTGTACTGTATATGCATACAGACACCCAGTGTGCCAGTGCTTGCATTGCATAGTAGGATCTATCAAAAAACCCCACAATCTGAAGGGTTCTGCACCAATCCCCCCCGGTACAGCGACAGCCATTTTATCTTTCTCTTTCTCAAATGTTAATAGGTACAAGTAAAAAAAAAAAAAAAACCCTCAGAAATCTAAAATCTTTCATGTGACTGGTGCCCAGACTTTTAAAAAGACTGTTTAATAATGATGTCTGGTGCTCTCAGACGTGAAGCAGCAGTAGAGGGATAATACAAGAAGGATGCAGACAAGTGGCGTGTTGCTATATTTGTATGTATCATTCTCTACCGAGTTGAAAACTGGAGATTATTTTTCCAAAAGATTTGTGCATCTGCTGTCGTCTTGGGGAAAATACTAGGTGCTACTTCAAAGTTTCAGCACATGAAAGCGGAGCGTTATTCCGACCAGTGTACTTTCACAGAGAACTTTTTTTTTTTTTTGTCTTTTCTTTAAAAATCATATCCTTTCATCAACAAATAAACTCCTGGTGCCCTCCTGTCAGAAATAACAGCAACATATATCCTGCTGTACTCCAATACACAAGTTCATTTGTCAAATAGAGACTAGAAATGAGAAGAAAACTTGCAGTGGCACGCTTTAGCTTGACAGTTAATGAAACACACAAGCATTTAACAAAAAGCAGCTCTTTTATTAAATAAAGTATAGGGAAAACAAAATGTGTTCAACCACAGTCATGCAGCCTCATTTTTCAAACCATTTTTTATTGTTTCCCTCCTAAATTCAAGTCATCACCCATTTTTCTGCTCTGTTACAACAGCATCCTTTGTGTCATTTCATCTTGAAGAACTCTCAATCATGATTTCTTATTTATCACAGTCTTTTTGCCTTTCACCATTAAGTGCCATCTGCACAGGGTAACCTTGTGTATATATTCCCCTATACCAACCCCACAAAGGCCCTTAACCCCTTCCGGGACAACACATGTCAGAGAGTTTTAAAGCAAGCCTTAAGAGCTTACACATGCCTGTTGATTTGTTGTGTTGTGGTGCAAAGCTTGTTGTGGTCTTGTTCCCCAAACCCTCCTCAGACTGGGGAACTGATCATAAATGTGAGTTCTCAGCAAAGATGGAGCTGGGAAGTGTGGGGTTATAGGCTCGTGGTTGAGCTTGTTGGGTAGGGTCTCTGTTGTCTCTCTCTCTCTGGGTGGGACTCTCAGATCATCTAAAAGTTCACAGCACCACGCTCATCAATCACTACACACACAGACCCTGAACACATGATCACATGAGTGCCCTCTGCAACATTCAGACGCTCTGACAGGGTGGCCTGGGTAGTGGGATTTAGACATTAGTGACAAACCTCTGTCATGCCCTTTCTTTCTGAAAGTTTTTCTTATGTGCACATAAACTAATTTGAGTCTTTAATTTCCAGAGTTGATAGCTGGAGTCCCAAGAGGACTACAGAACTTTGGATATGTGAGTATAGACACCACATTGCAAAAACACATATTTTCATTTTCAGCACCATTGTTACTATTTTAATAGCTGACCATGATAAATCCTCTTTACAAACATATATTCAAAACACTTGACAAAAACACAACTAGCTGTCACCACTACAATATACATAAGTTTTTGTAACCTCTTAACCCATCAAGACCCAGTTCTACTTTTGTGGCAGTTCCCAAAGGAATTTTCCTCTTTATTCAACCTTTCTTAAGTGATTTATCACCATTTATTATACTATTGTCCTCTGTATTTTGTGTTTTTTCAGTGTAAATCATGTATTTTCCTATATTTATTTTATTGATTGTGTAGATATTCATAAAAATTCAAATTAAAGTTGAGGGCTATTATATCAAAACAGAAAAAACTAATCCTAAAAAAATAATCCAAGTGTGTCCATTCACTGTCATTGATCCAAATCCATCGGGTTTACTGGTGAATCAATGTTGTAGAAGATGATGGTGTTTCCACGTTCCTCTGAACGTCCAAATGGGTCATATCTGATGACCATAAAAAGATGAGAAACTGCATTTTGCAACAATTATTTCAACACATCCATATGTTTATTGGTTCAGAAGTTAGGAAACATTTTATATCAGTAGATGGTTTGCGTCGGTGGTGGATGTTTGGGTCTTTATGGGTTAACTTACTTATGCATTTGCACCCCCACTGAGCCAGAGGAAACATCTAGAGTATTATAGAGTAACTGCATGACCTTTAAACATAAAGGTTTTGTAATCACGGCTTAAAGCAGACCATAACTGCCTTTAACTATTGTCAGTGTTTGATCTATCTTTGTTATCTGTATACTGCTGTAATGTTTCCTAATACAGGGTATGCATGGATCTATTAAAAGTCTTAAATATGATTGTCCTAAATTAAGGCTTTAATTATCTTTAAAGTTATTAATAAATCCTTAAATCAGGCTCTCAAAGGTCTTACAAACTTCCACAGGTACAATAATGATATTCCTATATTTGCTGTGGAAAATTTGTCAAGAA
The DNA here is from genome assembly GCA_029822955.1 of Ostorhinchus angustatus. Taxonomy (NCBI): domain Eukaryota; kingdom Metazoa; phylum Chordata; class Actinopteri; order Kurtiformes; family Apogonidae; genus Ostorhinchus; species Ostorhinchus angustatus. The sequence goes on along the minus strand of JAPTMW010000018.1, from coordinate 34,772,168 downwards.
TTTGTCAGATTTGTAATTAATGCGTTTAGCATTCATTATAATGGAGATGGAAAGGAGTGGAGCCACCAGCAATCATTCATGGGTGGAGGGGTTCAGGTATGAGCTGTAGCAGCTTGAGTGTCAGTAGCAGAAGCATTAGTCATAGAGAAATGGAACGTTAGCTGTATTGAACATGGGTAAGACTGGTTCAAGTCACTGACTGTTCTATTTGTCAATATAAGGTCTTATATTGGATCAAAGAAGTCTTGAAAAATGTCTTGAAGAGTCAAAAGTTTGGCCTCAAACCTGCAGATACCCTGTGATATATTGTTTGTTACATTGACATATTAAATACTGTTAGACCCATTGGTTGGGTGATTAATTGGTATTTTGCAATAATCAGCATTAGTCAGTTATTTTAACAGTTTCGGTTGCTGATTATTTCACAAAGTCAATAAACATGAAATGAATGTGAACACATCTGCAGTGCAGGCTAAACTGACTGTGACAGCAGCCTTTATATTGTGATCAATGATCGATATCTGTTATATATCTGTCATCAGCTGGACTCTAATGCTCTCTAAATAATAGGCATCAGTTAAAAACGCATCATTAAAAACGCATGTAGGTTGAGCTGAAATGCTGATTAACATGCATTAACAGTGTGAAATAAGTGAATAAAAAATAAGTATTTCCAAGTTAAAATGGTTGTGAAATCAGAGTATATGTTGATGTAGATACAGTATGTGCTTGTATGTATGTAAAGCAGTGCGGCTGGTGTTCTCTTATGGGAACGTGTCCCCAGGGCTAACTGTGTCAATCCTCCCTAATGACGCACAGCTTCCGTTGCATGTGGAGGGCGGTGACCCCACCTAACCCCACTAACCCTTCTCTACACACAAACGACCCCTAACCCTAACCCGCAGTGCCACCACAGGACTCACCCCACTGTGCACACACACATGATGCAACACTGTGTTGTATATCTGGTCACGTCTGGTGTGAGATTGCAGCTTCCTGTGCAGACAGTTCACTCTGTGTGATAGAGGAAAAGACCTGTAGCTCACAGCTGATGGAGAGTCATGTAGGTGCAGGTAGGCCATGTCCGACTTGACATTGGAAGGCTGATCAGGTTTCCTCTGTGACCCATCTGACAACTCGGAGCGCAGCGAGTTAACATGTAAGTTAGTCATTTAACATTAGTGTTTACACATCTTCATCTGTCTGTGTCCCTAAGTCTATCCCCATTTAGTATGTCTTTGAGACGTCGTTGATTGGGTCAGTGTGTATCGGCCTGCGTGTGTGTGTGTGTGTACGCGAGCACATGTGTTTGTGCATGTAGCCCCCGGCTGTCTCCATGTGGTTGTTATTTTAGGTCTTATGAAGGAATTCTCAGCCTCCCCCCTCTGTCTCTCCCCACGACCGGGGTTAGGATTGGGGGAAGGAGAAAAGGGATGAGGGGGAAAATGGTAAAGGCCTGAAGAGGATGGTGGTGGGGGAGGGCAGAGAAAAGAAAGGGGTTTCAGTGAAATAAAAGCTTTTTTTATGCGGTTTCTGACATTTTTCCTGCATTTTTCCTGTGCCTGTTTGTCAGACTGCTTGGCCATGTTTACTCCTGGTGCGCTGAGAAAAAAGCCTGCTCCTGGTAATACACCAGCACAATGAAACTGACCCTTTATCTGCTTGTTTAGGTGGCAATGATCAACTCAACCAATATGACCTTCATCCAGAACTTCACAGGGGAACAGGTAGGTGCAATAAAACATCTCAGACAGTCACAGCCTTCCATATTGCTGCACAAAAAATAAGCAGTTGCTTTTCACACTCAAGTGTCAATAGTCAACCATGTTATTTACACCCAAGTGTTTTATACCGTTGTATGCTATTTGCACCCCTGTGCACAGCCTACGGCCAAAACATTTTCTAGCATGTGGTTAATGTTGTGAAAGAGTCTATTTGATCTCAAACCAGCTTTTGCATCCAGCTACCCAATCACACTGACTGAAAACTAAAAATGAACATCACTCGTGCTGTGCAGACTTACATTACATATTGAATTATGTGTTTTATGTAAATGTGCTTCTTGGCCTGAATTGCTTTCTTGTGGTGTTTTCACATATATGCAGATCAACTCAGTGGATGCAGGCTGAATTAGATTTAGACATTTTTGTTTATGAATTAATGCAGATGGAGAAAAATGGATTGAATTAAAACCAGGTCTTACTATTATCCTCAGTGTTTCTTGACTGAATGTAAAGTTGGTATTTTAATGTTCTGTTCTTTAGATGGCCTCGTATTTTGGCTACTCCGTGGCTGTCACTGATCTGAATGGAGATGGGTAAGTATGTAACCTCTGCATCTCTGCGTTTACATACCTTTCTTCTTTCTCACTCACTGAACCGTCGCCCGGTGTTCCCAGGACGGACGATGTGTTAGTCGGAGCACCCCTCTACATGGAGAGAGAGCTGGAGAGTAAACCCAGGGAGGTGGGAAGGGTGTACATGTACCTTCAGCTGGCCCCTCTTACATTCTCCGACCCTGTCACCCTCACTGGCACGTACACCTTTGGACGTTTTGGAACCGCTATCGCACCCCTGGGAGACATCAACCAGGATGGA
>JAPTMW010000018.1:34732308-34743651 GCA_029822955.1 Ostorhinchus angustatus | reverse complement strand
GACTGTCACAGAGAAATGAATGGAGATACTGTAGGGCCAACACTGTGAATGAACATGAAGATTAATGAATAATATCTTATTTAACTAGCATATTTTTCTATTAGTCCTTATGTGATTTTTTATTTGATTTGCAAGGGTAACAATCGCTGTAATCAAATCATCATTGTGATTATATAATATCTGACTGCTAATCACATTCCAGTAAACTCATTTAGGGATTTAAGGTATTCTCTGCTGAATGCAGCCAGTGGTTGATTGGCTTTTTACAGCAGTTGTGCAATATTAAAATTGCTTGTAATGCTTACATAGACTGAGGCTTACAGCAACAAGCCAATGAGATTAATGCTGAACAACTGGAAGTCAGTATGCTCTAGATACTGGGTGGAGGACACTGGCAGAGCTTTGCTGTATTGATATTTTATGTTTGTTATTACTGCGGTTTTGTAACACTCTGCCTGTGGGACTATGAAAGGCTTTCGATGGCCAACATTTGTACTTCTCCTAACATAAAAAAATGTTAACAATATGGCATAAACCAGTAAGATGAAACTACAAAATCATGTGAGTTTGTGGTATCCAAGTTCTACTAGTTAAGTGGAAAGTTTTACAGGTCTATTATAGGTTTAAAACATTTTTGTTTTCTGTGATGAGAGATCAACCACATAAATGTACAATATTTCTAATGACGTTTATTCAAGTTCACACATTTCATTTTGGATTTCCATCACTACTGTATGTATAACATTAAAATATTTCATTGCATTTATGTTCCCTCGTATCCTTGACATTTTCTTTTCTTTCTGCTGGTTGTACGTCACTGTAAAGACTTAACCATTCGGCAAATGAGAAACTCAACACTGGTTTCAATATAAGTATTTAAAAAATATATGCATACCACACAAAACACATACATGTATCATTAGCCTCATAGCATATTTATTAGCCAAATATTTGGCAAATCTGCATAACTTTACTCTCCTACCACTGACGCTTAATTTTTCATCATTGCTTTGACCTGAAAAAAATATGACTTAAGCAATTATGCAATGAGGCTAATGATATGTACATTTTACAACGCATGTACAGCCATAATACATACTCTAATTGAGATGTTTGCATGTCTATAATGGTGAAAGAGCCAACCTGTAATCTGCCATCTGTTTCAAGGTTTTTGAGTAGGCCAGTTCTTTCTTTAAAATGCATGATCCCCCTCATGACTGTATCTATTCTATTATTAGAGTAGTCCAGAATTATAATTTGTGAACACAGTGACATAGTAACAGAACAATTTGCCAAATAAAGCAGCCTACCAACCATAAATAAAAGCCCTGACTTTCACATTAATAAGAGTGCCTGGTCATGAACCCTGGTGCTAGTGGAGGGCTGTGCGTAGGACTGGAGGACTGGATGTCATGAGGCGAGGTGCAGTTGAAAGAGACGGGTTTTCATCCTGTGCCGGGAAGTGGAGAGAGAGAGAAACTATTGTACTGACTCAAGAGGAGAAAAAACACTGAATTTTAGTGAACATCCACCAGCACTAGAAGCATACTATGAAGGTTGTAAGGTTATTTGGGTCACTGTTTATTCTTACGGTTTTTCCTCTGTGACCACAATGATATCAAGAGCATATTACTACTGTATATAGTGTAGTTGAAAAACACACACACTGCAGACTGTAGATACAATGCATATAAAATGTAGCTTTAACCAGGCTACAGAACTTGTTCTATCCATACAGAAACACTGAATGAATGCTGCGAGAGGAAGAACACACACATTACTCTATTGTACTGCACTATCCTACTTTTCCATCTATGTGTCAATCATTTCAGTCAGCATATTCTGTTGAAGGCTTTAGCAGACTGGATCCATCTCACCATGCACTGGCTAGTAGATGGGGAGTACCCTTTATTAATATTAAATGCAGATCTTAAGTTTCTGTTAGCTTCATGTTTCTGCCTTCCAGCATTTATTCCAGTACCCATATATGCTCCATGCTCAGAGTGTCTCATTAAATCTGAAGTAAAGTACGACCTTGTGTAGAAGTAGAACATTGTCCGTTTCTCACTGCTAAAGTGAGGTGTGAGAACGTGTTCTACTTTTCTCATTCCTAAAACTCCTCAAGCCTCATTAACTACAAAAACAAGCCAACTAGCTGCTGTGAATGGTTTGTAGCATTTGCTTGAGCCAAGAAAAGGCTCTGTAGCTCACGGAGGGAACGGATTCCCTGCCGGAGCAGGCAATCACTGAGGCAGACGATAATGGGAAAAGTTTCATGTTTTATATGGTCTTATGTGCTGAGTGGAAGGGTTTATAGTTCGCTGTAGTGTGTACACTGCAAGTGCACAGACTGAACCAAAGATCTTTGAGCCAAAGTTTTTCTTGTTTTAATAATAATTCCTTCTATTTTATTTTTTCAAAAGAACCATTCACACATTGAGGCCACTGAGACTGTGTGTGATTGCCTACTTTATCACTTGGATTCAACACTTGGGGCTGAAACCACAAAGAATGGGTTGCACTCACTAATTGTGCAGAGAACTGCCCAGGGAACTGCACAGCATTTGCACTTCCAATCTGCTCCTTTTCAAGGATGTATCCACAAAACATTTTTGCGCTAATTATACACTGATGCAAACATACACATGAAGTTTTGCCTGAACGTTGGCAGGTTTTTCTCCGCACTTCAATGCACAGATTAGTCCATAGTGAAAACAGCAGAGAGGAAAAAGGCTCAAATTGTATGTCTTTAACCCTTTCATGTATGAATTATTGAGAAACAGAGACAATATGACTTGTCCAGTTGGATCCAGTTCTTATTTTGAGTGACATACACAACTGCATATTGATGGATTGAATGTAGTTTAATGGTAAATGTCATAATTAGCATAAACATGTTCGTAAGCGCAGTGGATTTATGACTGATTTGGCTCATCAGAATCCACGTTAGTGACTTAGTTTTGCATTGAAATAACCGAAATATTATCATGTAAAATACATGGTAAGTAAAGTATTGCAGTGTTATACACTACTATTGACACTATTAGTTTGGACTAAGTTTGTCAAATATTGTGGTTTTAATTGAAGTTTGAATAATGTGCAACATGCATGAAAGGGTTAATGGCATGCACAGAGCACACACACCTCTCCACAATCATAAAGCAACATTTATGAATTAGGCCAGAGAGAAACACATGAAGCACACAGTGAAGCTATTTTCATTGAAAGGGGAAGATTTTTTGTTAAATGTATGAATATTTACTCATTTAGATGCATGCAAAAGTCACAGGTACAAACTTAACGCTATCAGCATAATTAGCACTGAACTCCACCTTTTGCTTTGAGAATTTCATGCTATAATTACATGCATGCATCATGTACATATATTTATATTTAAATGCTTTTTTGCTATGGCTATGTTCAAACTGCAGGAAACAGTGGTCTGATTTTTGCTCACATTATTCTTCACAGTGTGAACTGCAGAAATCCCATGGAATCTGGTCTCTATGTCTTGGCCTCCAGATCAGATTTTTTTTGCAAGGCAGTCTCAGTCTGAATAATTTCATCAGAATTCATGGGACATTTACATCAGTCTACAAGAGACATGTCCAACCTTTTTTTCCTCTGAGAGCCAGTTGGACAAAAGGAGAGTAGCTACAGCCAGAGCTATTCATGTTTCATATTGCTAGTAGCTTTTTTTCCACATACAGCTGATCTCAAACTAACTGAACAAGCTTTTTTCACGTGTGAACATTCTCAATATGGTGACATCCAAGACTTATACTTTGCATGACAGCACTGAGAGTGCTAACAGTCATAAAGTGCACTGAAATGTAGAAGTAGACATCAGTAAATAGGTGCTTGACATTGGATCTTTTACTGACTGATACTCATAGAACTCACACTTGTCATTCACATATGTAAAAAATCTCCTATTATACTATTCCCATTCATATTTATGCAGAATTTTATTGCCATGGTCACTGGTGTGTGCATTGTTTCCCCTGTCCTTCACATCTGTCACAGTTCTGTTTCTCTTCATCATTATTATCTGCTCAAACATTTACTGGCTTTGATTGACCAATACTGACCAATAACAGCACTGTTCTACTGTACATGTGGTTCACTTCAAGGCTATAACTAATTAGCAACAGAAAATGATGTTGGCTACAATATCAGTAATGTTAACAGTAAAAAAAAAAAATAAAAAAATCTGCTCTGAGCAATAAATCTGAATTGAACAGTCAGGCTGGCAGTGTGAACAAATGGCTCAGCTGAAAATTGATTAAGTGCTACTCTCTGGCAATCTCAAACACAAACACACAAATCTTTTACCAGACATTTCAACATTTGTCTTTAGGTGCTTCTAGAAACATTTCCCCTACCCACAACCAAAAAATCACTCAGTGGCAGTGCAGAGTTGAAAGCTAACCAAAATGACCATTAAAACCTCAGCTGCCTTGGTCTGAGCTGCACCAGTTTTCTGCTTCTCTGGCTACTTACACCCTGTTAAACCCACCAAGTTTACAGATTTACACCATTTTCATACAAGTAATCTGGGATGCCAATAGCGGGGGGGTAAATATGACAAATTCATGGGGCCCAGCATTTGTAGGGGGCCCATAGAGCAGAAGAGGGGGTCCAGGGGATACAGGCTAGAAGTTGCCTGAATCCCAATTCACCCCTTGGCCCCTCCCCCTTACCTCTACCCCTCTATTTTGAAGGGGTAGTGTTGTCCCGACTGTCGAAGGGCTAAGGTGGAGGGCTGTATAGGACCCCACTATGAACAGAGGGGTACTGTAGGACAAATCTCCCATAATTCTGTTTGTACCATTGGCAGGATGGAGGTAAACACAGCAAAAAAGTGCAGCAGTGTGATAAAAGAAACACACAAATGTAGGTATTTTCTTTGTAAACAACTTAATCTTTCGATCGGCTGTTTAATGCCATTTCAATGTGTTATACATCGCATTTCTGCGGTTTATAGTTGACAGCCACAAAAAGATGCCCAAAGCCCATGGAACAGAGCTGGTTACAGCTGCTGACGGCATGGGGAATACAAAGTTTTTGCATCTGTTTATAGCGGCATCGATGACTGATGATGAATGTTTCAACCCCGACCCCTCATAGCTCTGTGTCAAGGGTAAGGGCCAAGGGGTAGGGGTAAGGGGGAGGGCCAAGGGGTGAATTGGGATTGGGCCGATGTGAACATTTCTTGTAAGATCCGTTGTAAAATAGAGGCATAGAAGTCAGGAATCAGACGTTGAAAGTGTGTTAAGTTTCAGTTTCGTTTTCACACTAGCGCAAGTGACGTTATGTATGGAGCCCCCCCACCCCCGCTCCGATAGATCTACAAGATACTGAATATTAAGAAAGAGCCCACAGTGTTTAGCTTTCATGGGGCCTACAATTGGTAGCGGCGCTCCTGCAAGTAATCGACTCGAAATGTCTGTTTTTCAGACTCTTGACTACTTAAAGCATCAGTACAGCTTGTCTTGTTTCCCTCTGTGCTGCTGGTTTGATCCATTTGTGACTCCTTTTGCAGTTAACCAGGAGGTTCTACTAAAAGACTATCGAGAAGTCAAAAAAAAAAAAAAGTACTTTGTGGTAAAGGGAATGAGAAATGGTCTGCATAGATAAGATGCATTGCACAAGAAAAATGAATCTCACCAAAGGTTAAACAGGCCAAAGAAATGTCATCAAAATGCCACTTAAACATGATTTGGCCTTTGGATTCTTTCATCGCATCAAACTTTGTGCCAGAAATGTGGCTTGAATATGAGGGAAAATGCAGCACAGGCTTCTGAAAAGGTCGATCAAGATCTGGTTCGGAATAAAACCTGCACTTTAAGATAAACTGCAATATATTAAGTGCATCGATAGTGCAATGGTGATAATTTCACCTGTAACATACATTTAAAGTAGGGATGAAAATTATCAATTCATTCATTAATCAATAGTTGTTTGGCCTTATCGATCGATTAAAAATTAATTGATAAGGGACAATTTTCCTGAGAACCTGAATTTCTCTTTCTATAGGATCTATAAGAATAAAAGCTAAATATTGTTTATATAATTCATAAATAAAGCATGTCATATTCCTTAATGATTGATTTATTGTACCATTAGGGATACAGTACAAGTAATGACTTTTATGGAGAATAACTAAATACATTTTGTAGAGAAATTCAATAAAATGAATGGATCTGAAGAGGGGCAGTTTAGAAGAAATGAGTATTTCTGATTATTTTGTGACACGATGCAGTGAGATTTCAGCGGGGAGATACCCCCTTCTGTCGACACCACAAATACCGCCGTGGAAAAGGGCAATTAACTGACAATATTGTAATTTAATCGAGCAAATTCTTATCGACAATTAATCAATAGTTGATTAATTGTTTACATACCTAATTTAAAGATATATTTAAAAAGTATTTATGGAATTTAATTTAAAACACGCTGAAAAAAATTGCATTTGTTTTCTTAAATGACTGACAAGTTGAAAGATTAAGTTCAGTGAAACTTCTAATGACTAATACATAACATCTGAAGTGGGACTGTTGATGGGCTCTTATGTCTAGGCAACTAACTCGAGACATTCAAATTGCCGCTTAATTAAATATATAATTGTATATATAATTTCCTTCTACCACTTACCACCTAGGGTTCTGCACCACTTTTTCCTCATAATGTATTTGCCTGCTTTGAGCAACTGTCTTTGGAATGGCATGGAATGGCTTTTAACACAGCATTTATCATTTCTATCAAACCAATCACTTGTATTTCCTGTGTGGTTGGAATTCTATATAATATAATATAGCTTTTTGTACTTTTAATATAACTGCTGTTTAAAAGAAAATGTTATGCAAATTGTTGAATTATTCATTTATTTGCCCTACTTATAATCTAGTTTATTTTGCTTCATAGAAATGTTTCCCTGCATGTGACAAATGTTACATTTCCTCATTTATTTTAGTGCTTCGTGGCTTTATCTTTAGCGGACGTACAAATCTAATCTAAATCATTCTGGGTAAACATTCACTCTAAAAAATGGAAATAAAGATGATGTTTTCCTTAGAGTTCCTTTGCAGCTAAACACATGTATCCCACATATCCACACCGTACTGTACATGGCTTCATTCAGTGAATCCTTTTGATTTCCTCCACCGTCGTCTGTCTAATACAAGAACGGCTTTAATCTCTCACTGCCTGATAAACCCGCCAATGTACCTGCTACTTTTACACCGCTACTCTTCTCCATTTCAACACAGTCCACGCTAATTAGTTTATGCCTGGCAGCCCTCCCTTCCCCGAGGCCACTGTGGCTACCTCGCCTTCATTTCCCCTCAGATACGAGACACAACAGTTCCTGAAAGTGGAGGATTTCACCTCAGCATTCTTCAGCCTTGGGCTGATTTGCCCTATTCACAACAAATAAGAGGATCAAACTGCAATCTGTGAGGGTGCGGTATCGTCACTCAGTGCATTAGGAGGCGAGAAGGCAGTACCTAAGCCTGTTTTCCTCCAGGTTGACTAAAACACACTGAAGCACTTGGATTTATGTGACAGAGTGTGGTTAAAGGTAGAAGCTCATTCTTTTTACCTTTTGTGGGGCTGTATTATCCTTGTGCTTAATTGCTTTAGTGATCATCATTTATGATTATACGAGGGTGTGTTTTCATCTTTTGTAGCCTCAACTTTTCTCAGACTGCTGACTGCTGTCGACTGAATCTGAGATTGAACCTTTGTAATAAATTGCCTTGACTGTTACCTCTGATAACAGAATGAATTCTTACATCCTTCATAATCTTATCTAAATCTTTGAAGTGTAATGCAATTAGCCACCACTGATTAATCTCTTCCCATTTCTAATTGTCATTGTGGAAAGTGCTGCATCTTTTGCATATATAACTTTAACAAACACACATGGCTGGTGATTTTTTGTTTTGTTTTGTTTTACAACCAAATCTCCCTGGAGTACTGATGAACAATTGACTTTGGTTGTCAGTTGTTATTTTTCTGCTAAGGCAAAAAAGGTAAAAAGATAAAGATCTATATTCTTGTGTGCACATGCACAGAATGCTGTGGGTAAGTTGAAGAGCCCCTGTGATTCAGCTGACTTATTAGTCTGAAAAATGAGGGACAGTAGAAGAGATGACAGTGCTTCAGCTTTCATTAACTCTAAATCACTTCCCACAAAGAGCGCAACAGTGCACAAAGGTAATTAATTTCGTCAAGGACAATTATTTTAGTGCTTTCAGATAATGACAAGAACTCCTCAAAGTTCAATCTCTGTAGATACTGTAGGTGTGTTTGAAGGAAAATTACCCCCAAAGGGCTAATTCAGAGTCAGAGATGGTAGGTGAGAAAGTTCATTTACTATACAGGTTATATTTATCTGAGTGAATATACTCATGTTACGGTACAACATAGGGGAAAAATGCTACTGAAAGCTCAATTAACAAGCAGTTATTACAGAGTACAGTGCATAGGGGAGTGTACAGTACAATGTCAAACACACTTTAGAGAGGACAGAAGTCCTATGACAGAAATATTATGTAGTACATCAGAAGATTTGGGTTACAGAGAATAACTTTGTTGGTTTTGATTTTTGTGTACATTATGTTTCTTATGTATATCCTGTTTCTTTACGTGGAACCAGAGACTATTCACATCATAACCTTTTACATACTGAAAAGTGAATAAACCAAAATGTCATCAATAATTTCAGAATGTCATGGAAAAGATAATACATTTCATTAGTATAACAAAGCGAACAGAATATTCTGTTTATAGGTGTTTTGTTCCTTATGTTTATTTAATGATGAATATAAGACTGCATTTTTACTAGCACCCTGGATTGTTTTTTGTTTTGTTTTTTTCCACAATAATTAGTTTTTGGCTGCAAAAACAATAAAGAAAAACTTTGAATGTTATATCTAAATGTTATATCTAAAACCATTTTTGGATGATTAGAATTTAATAGTAATGGTATAATGTGCAAGAAAATTTAAATATCACTGCATTTGTTAAAAATGACAAAATCCAATAAAGATACTATTGTAAATATTCAGTACGTATTATAAAAAATGTTATTGATTTTTATATCTTTCAATTTCCACTTATTTTACAATTAATTTAAGGGCATCGATTAAATCTGGTTATTAGTGGTTATTTTTGAGGACAGAGTGATGCTTTATCTGCAGTCCAAGTACCAGTACATTATTAATGACAGTCTTAGGCCGTGATTGATGTTACCTCCTGTCAAATGAGTTCCTCTTATTCCTATTGAAAAGCAGATCACTCCCCTACTTGGTGTGGCATCAATTTTGTAATGGAGTGCAGAGTTAAGACTGTCTTCCCCCTCGAGAAAACAGATGTCCTTGTCTGGGAGGTACAGAGTTACAAAGCACAAGTATATGACACCTCATATTTGCCGCCGACAGCTGACAATGTCCTATTTTAACTGGAATTCACTTCAATTCATTGAAATCCTTGTCGTCATACTTTCTATAAGTGAAGATGAGCAGCAGCAGTTCATCTTCTGTAATAAAACACTGTCCTCACCCGGGAAAAAAAAACAAAAAAAACTGAAACATGACAGCGCTGTTTGTTTGTTCAGATTTTTATGTTTGTATTTTCCACACAAGAAACCTCCAGGAGTTGTATGAACAATTACTGTCGTCCTCTAGTAGTAAAGGAAGACGCAGTGAAACATTTTGTCAGTGTATGTTAGTGCAAAGTGACAGTGGAGGATGCAGTTTGGTGTTTTTTTTTTTTTGTTATATAGTTTTCTAACGACTACACTATATGGACAAAAATAGTGGGACACATCACAGTATCACATGGATGGATGGATGGATGGATGGATGGATGGATGGATGGATGGATGGATGGATGGATGGATGGATGGATGGATGGACAATTATAATGGTAAAAAGTCTACATTAACATTGAAGGATTTTATAAGAATTATAAATGACAATATTAACCACAACCATACATTAAATATAAATGTTTACTGAAATGTAAACTTCTAACATTTGTAATTATCTTTTTGTTGCAGTGAAACGCCTGAATCCAGTGTGTTCCACTTCTACTTTTGTCTACATAGTGTATATGGCATTCTTTAATGTATACAGGGTGTATCAAAAAAAAAAAAGTAGACTCTCCGAAAAGTATCTACCAAATTTACAATAGAATATTTTTATGAAATGTCTTTGTTTGCACATGTTGGTGTGGACATCCCGCTTCGGTCCACACCAAAATGTATTGCATAAGTTCATGCACTGAACACAGGCTCATTTTCCAGCTGGTCAAAAAAAATTTCCTCCAAAAAATGAGTTCAAATTAGATGAAAAATCTTAAATTGTAATGCAAAATGTGAATTTAGTTTTTTCTCTGCTGCAATACTCAGATTAACCCTTTGTTTCCTCCATTTGCACTGGGATGCATGCCAGGAGGGTGTGGCCTGTTTTTCCACCTAATCACCTGTACGAGGTCTGAGGTCTGGGGTTAAATTGGTTGTGTAACCAACAGAACACAGGCCAACAACAAAAATGACAACCATAAATTCTTTACACCTGATTGAAAGTGACAGTGTTTTGAGGTCAGGTAGTCACAGCAGAATGTGGGCTTCATACTTCTGACATTTTTATTTAACTCCTTTCGTTCCGCTGTGGATAAAAATTGGGTAAGTTAGCGACTTGCCCCTAGAAACATCCTCTTAAGGATGTGGTTGGTACTGATCGCGTACAATCCACCATGTGACCCTCCCACACACCTCCACATGCCCACTGCCTCAGTGCAAATAGTAGGAAACAAACAGTTCGTCTGAGTATTGCAGTAGAGAAAAACTAAAATTCACATTTTGCATCACAGTTTAAGACTTTTCATCCAGTTTGAACCCTTTAATTTTTTGGAGAAAAAAAAAAAAAATTCCACCGGAAACTGGGCCTGTGTTCAGTCATGCGTGCAATTGTGCAATAAATTTTGGCATGGACCGAAGCAGGATGTCCATACCGACATACGCAAACAAAGACAGTTCATGAAAATGTGCAATTGTAAATTTTAGTGGATACTTTAAGTACAGTCTAGGTTTTTTTTGTTTTTTTTGTTTTTTTTATATATATATATATATATACCCTGTAGTATACATAATGATTGTACGACACATTAAATGTGACACTTACTGGCATATTTGTCACTGCCAAAAAAAATACAAAGTGATATTAAATCAACATTAGAACACACACAGTAAATTCTGCTGTGTCAAATTAACACTAATAGAGTTGATTTTAACTTTATCCTAGAGTGTATTTGGTCCCTATCCAGATCAGTGTT
>JAPTMW010000018.1:34654683-34666930 GCA_029822955.1 Ostorhinchus angustatus | reverse complement strand
TAAAAATGTAACTAAAACACATAGTAAAGCTCAACTTCTATATTTATTTATTTATTATTTCGATCATGTAATGAGAATTTGAAAACAGAAATGCAAATAAATGATAGTCAAAACAATAAAAAAAATGGTAACATAAAACTACGTCTTAAGCCTCAAAATTTACATGAATGAAAAGGGAGAGAGAGATACATACATATACATACATAGATTTTTATTATTATTTAACCAGGAAATAAGGCTTGTTTAGATAAAAACACAGCAATAGCAGAAGTTACAGAAAATCGAAATTACAGCCATACATCCATACTAAAAATGTAGATAAAACACATAGTAAAACTGAAGTTCTAAATTTATGTATTTATATATGTATGTATGTATGTATGTATTTATTTATTTCAATCAATCATGTAATGACAATTTGAAAACAGAAATGCAAATAAATGATAGTCAAAAATAAATAAATAAATAAAATGGTAACATAAAACTACGACGCCTTAAGCCTCAAAATTAACATGAACGAAAAGGAGTAGGAAGAAGAATAAACTTAGAGATAGAGAGAGAAAGAGAGGAAGAAAGAGAGAGACGTACATAGATTTTTTATTATTATTATTATTATTATTATTTAACTGGGAAATAAGGCTTGTTTAAATTAAAAATACAGCAATAGCAGAAGTTACAGAAAATCAAAATTACAGCCATACATCCATACTAAAAATATACATAAAACACATAGTAAAACTCAAGTTCTAGATAGATAGATAGATAGATAGATAGATAGATAGATAGATAGATAGATAGATAGATAGATAGATAGATAGATAGAAACCCTTTCCTTCCTCATAGTGATTCATACAGCTTAGTCGTGTTCACCATCCATCAAATATTCATCAGCCCATATGAAAAATAGTATGTCAGATCTGAGTTGAGGATATCATTTAGGTCTTTGAGTCTTTTATGAGACAAGGAACAGAATCGCTACCAATTTCCCCTCCACTCTCATTGAATTCCACCGAGGCTTTTTTCCTCCATTGCATTCAAGTAGTTCTGGACTAAACATAGGCAGCTGAAGACTTCACAGGACTCAGGCTGGCCCCCTGCAATGACCTCCAGCCCCCTCCTGATGGAAATCTAACCAAGCATCATGACCAATTTGAGACTCCACAGTAAACAAACAAGAGTGCTCTTCAAAGACACAAACGCCAACATACAGAATCCAGAGTCCATCTGTACGTCTGTTCATTCCGACAAATAAGAGGAGCACTGTTAGGAGAAGAAAAAAAAAAAAAAAAGAGATGTACTGCATACGTATATGTTTAAAAAAATACATTGAACTGTTGAAAGGCTGTGATGCTTTTCAAGAGCAGAAAAGAAATAGGTTCCTGACATTTGAGGTCTTTCATTCAACGTTATATAAACTGTTTTGCTTTGAGTTTATTTGATTGTACTCTTCAAATGTATTTTCACATACAACAATTATGTGAAACTGTAGGCATGACCTCTATGAGAAAAGAAATAAGATGTGTTTTCATTTGAGCTCTTTTAGGTCGCAGTTTTTTTTCTATTTGTGTCAATTTCCCTCTTTAATTTGTCAAATTGCAGCATAAACGTAGAAACTGTCACCCAGATGTGTTAGTCTCACCTTAATCCATCAACATATGTGTTATCTTGCACATTAACACTTTTTTTATTTATTTATTTTTTACATACCACGCTTTTGTACTAATAGATTTCATTATTTCCAACTATTGCCAATGGTTCCTTCTGCAACAAATAATCACAAATGCAGATTATTTAAGGTGCACCGAAGATCTAGTCACCACATCTTTCTTTTTTCTTGAGAGGGGAAGGATAAAAATACCTAATGTCTACGTTCTTTTTATTGAACTGTGGTTGTAGAAGTGGCAAAAGTGCACAGTTCTTTCCCTCAGCAGAAGTAGAGATACTTTTGTAAAAAAAAAAAAAAAAAAAATAGATTCTGGTATAAATAGAAGTACTGTATTAGTACAACTTCTTTACTGCAGAAAAAAACAAGTAATTCTAAGCTCTGAAATGCACTCATGTTTTAGAATTAAACAGCAGCACTATGGACATCATTACTGTCTGTTTCTGTGCAATATATTCAAATAATAATATAAATGTACTTACGGTAAGTTTCCTCCAACATGTAAGTTTTCCATCAGTGTCTCCACAGTGCTTTCTCTGTTTTATCTGTTATTTTTTACCCTGTTGAATAAGATTCCACATATTGTACCACATATTACTGTAATGAAATTTAAATATACCAAATGAACAAAATAAGCTCATGAAAACAGAGACTCCCAATGTGTTTTTGATATTTTAATCTTGTTATGTGTTGTGCGTTTTTTTGTTTCGTGTGCGTCTTCTTTTTTCTTTTGCTTTCTTTTGCTTCATTTTTGCGCGGTTGTCGTCATTAAATCACGATAAATTCAATTAACAGAATAAGCTCTAAATCACAAAAACAGTATTGCTATGTTTTTGTCTTCTTACATCCTCTATATCTTTTTTTTTTTTTTTTCTTTTCTGGTGATTTTGTCTTGTTATGTTTGTCTCGCATAATATTCACAAAGAACTGTCTTTTCTGTGTTGTCCCATTTTTGGTTAAAAAATACACTGCTTGATGCTAGGAAGGCTTGCAATGATGCAAAATAAAAATAATGGATAATTTTCCCTCCGGAGCCTGTTTTTAAAATGCGAGGAACAGAAAAGGGAAGGTATTTGTCTCAGGGTGTAGGGAGTAAAAATACAAAAAAAAAAAACCTGAAAAACAAATACAAATATCTGAAATTTCCACATGAAGTACAGTAACAAAAGGTTTAATTCCTTGCTTTCACCTCTGCAGGCTGAGACGAGCCTTGGGTGTTATTATAACTTAACTCAATAATAATTAATTTCTAATGCCATGTTCGAGTATTAATCTTTCCGCTATTAATTCTGCTTCCTACAAACAGGCATTCGCTCCCTCTTCTGCACTTACCCGTCTTCTAAATCACTCCCCTCAGTCAAAGGCTGAGCTTAATATCCCGCCCTGTCAATAGCTACTGTGAAAAGGGAGACTTTATGTTCCTCAGGTCTCGTGGCAGGTACTTTGAAAAGCCGGCCTAAGGGCAGCAGCTCAAACTCATTCTGCACAGGCTGCTCAGGACAGCCTGGCCTGTATTGGCTTTCCCCAGTGCCTGCTTGTTACTCTGATTCTAAGAGCTACACCTGACTTACCCCAATGATCTTATTTGTCAATTTTACAAGGCTGCTGAGCTTTTCTTACAGAGCAGGTCCCACACGGGCTCCATGAAAATGTTCAAATAGGCTTCTTCGATTGTCAAAACTCTCACAATAGTCACTGAAGATGAAAGTGTCCAAATTAACACCGTAGATTATAATCTCGAGACACCGTTGGGTTCTTTAACCACCAAAGCAAATCCTCTTAATCATAAGTAGTTTGAGTTTCGTGTGGGTGATTACATCTTAAACACGTGATTAGAGATCAGAGAGTAATTCTTAAATAAATCAGAAGCCGATAATGAAAGACCCGTTTTGCCATTACTGAATTTGTTTCCTGTTTGTTGTAGTGTTTGAGTGCATCCCCAAAAGTACAAAGCCTTCATAAAACTAATGAAGAGAGTAAAAGATCATTTACATAAACGCTTTTATGTGAAAATATAAAACACTATTTATACCGTCCTGAGTTTTGCATTGTCGAACGGCTTTTTTTTTTTTTTTTTTTTTTGAGGATGAATCTCATCACAGCAGGTTTTGTAAACTAATACAGTGTCTTAACATAACCTTAATCACAAAGATATTAGTTGAATTTAAACAATGCACTATTATGCAACTGTAGACAATGCGATAGTCCATTGTTTTTGGCTGAAACGTGGGCACTGAGATTGTGTAAAAGTGCTTATAGACTGTTCTCTCACCTAAGAGCAAATCCCACATAAGAAAAACAATGATACATATCAGGATCTTTGTGACAAATGTGTTGGTTTTAAAAATATTTGTATTTAAGAGTAGCTGTCGACTGAGTCTTGGCTCCGTCTGAAATCACATACAGTATGTACATAAAAGCTCTAATGATTTTCAACATGCTTAAGTGGTAGAATGTACTCTGCTGGACACCTACTGCTCATGGTGTGAATACATGTCACTTCCTGAAAGTCTCCTTATGACTCATGTAACCATGGTAACCAGCCAATCTTACCTCTACCAGCATATATGTGTACTTACCATATGACTACCATCTACTAGGCTGTGTTTGCCTTCAGTCACTGTTCATTGTTATCACAACTGCATTGCATTATGGGATATTTATGCTGGCAAACTGTCCAGAGTTTACATATACGTTAACCTCGCATTCTTTTTTCTCATTACGATGATGAAACTCAGACACTTCCTGTGACCTACAGCAACTCGTCATAACTTGACAAGAAAAGTTGGTTTGATTGAATTTCAAATAAAGAAAACTATGATTCTAGAAAATAATAAATAAAGTCCCTTACATAATATTTTCCTGGACAACCTCTTACTTTGATTATAGGATGCATTCACCATGGCATCACTTGCATCACCCTGCAATGCTTATGCAATCTCACAATAAATGTCACAGTATTTATTCCTGTCTTATGTTGCATTAATTCTATACCAATATGTGTTTGATGGGAGAGGCGGAACGGTGGTAATCTCTTCTCCAGCACATTCTAAATATCCTCATTGGGGGTCAGGTCTGGACTCTGCAGTGTCCAATCCATGTGTATAAATAATGTCTCATGCAGTTGAACAATTTGAGCCTGATAAGTCCTAATATTGTCATCTTGGAATACATTTGCGTCATCGACAAAGGAAAAAAAAATCGCCTCATGTTCAGACCTGGTCATTCAGTATATTCAGATTCACTGACCTCATTTTATGGACATGTAGACCTCAGTGCGTACTGAATTAAGTCCAGTTTTTCTTCCTCTGTACCTGAAACCTGCAACACTCTCCAAAACCATCTGAAGCTCACCACACTTATCATTAGGACAATTTAAATTCTAAATCACTTCTTATTTTACCTCCAGCTGCTCTTGTTTTTTAAGTCGATGTCTTTGTTTTTAGGTCATCTTTATCACTTTTAGTTTTTGGTACTTCTGATATGGCATTGTACATATGTTTCAAATATTTTGTGTTTTTAATCCGTAGCTCCATTTTATTTTACCTCCATCTGTTCCTGTTTTAAATAGACTTCTCTGTTTTTAATTCGTCCTTGTCACTTTTACTTTTCGGTATTTCTGATATGTCCATCGTATGTTTCAAATGTTTTGTTTTGTCTCGGCTATATTGTAAATGAGGTTGCATCCTCATTGTATCTCCGAGTTTAAATAAAGGTGATGAATGAATGAATGAATGAATGAATGAATGAATGAATGAATAGACCTGACCGACTAAACCAACCCCAGATCGTAACACTGCCCCCACAGGCTTGTACTGTAGCACAGGGCATGATGGGTAATCACTCTGGAACAGGGTCAATCTGGACTCATCAGACCACATGACCTTTTTCCATTGAAACACGGTCCAATCTTTATGCTCTCTGATGGTTATTTAAAAAAATTAGAAGATACTTATTACATCAACTAGACTTAAAGAACTTGCTTTCATTTGAAACATATTAATCACTGCAGTATTTATCCAATGGAAGGATCTTACCTTTGATTTTAGTTAAATACAAGTGATAATTTGTTTGTTTTCTTCATGCAAATGGAGTATTAACAACCATCTAATTGTACTTTCACTAAATAAAATCAGCATTTCTTTCCCTTTGCCAGTGGTTTGTGATCTGGAATAAAACAGCAGGACTAGTGGAAGTTCTGGGTGTCGTCCTGTGTCACAGCAGGAAGTGTATCATCCGGCTTTCTCCCCATGGGCCCAACATTCACTATCTGTCAAAACTGTAGTTTTAGATTGGCTGTGATTGAATAATTTATTCTGTCATTTTACCCAATAGATCACAGCAGTGCTGCTGCTGCTCTCTTAAAGTGAGTCGCCCCTGTTTTAATAACCTTTTCTGATTGGTTTGTATTCCTGTAAATGTCAGTGCACAGAGATGATGGTATTTACTGAGCTCTGCCTTTCCACTTAACCAGTGGTAACCCTTCAAGCTGACTCAGAAGACTTTTAATTACTTTTTAACAGACAAGGTGGTGTATAATGAAAATATCTAATGCATTATTTTCATTGGTGACATATCCCAGTCTAAGGCGATCGATAGTACCATCCTTCTGCACGACCATATAAATATCATGTTGTTTTAATGAAAATCAAAAGTGGCATTTGGGTGAGTAATGTGTTTTAGCTATTGATTCATGCCAGGCATCATCCGGAGTAATCAGGTCATGGTCTTTTTTCTTTTTTTTTTCTTTTTTTTTTCCATTCCTCTTGTTATTGTTGGCTGTTTATTTGGCACAGAGAGGAGTTTGGATGTGTCTAAAGATGTGATAAGATGTGACGTGAGAACTTGGAGGCTGGCAAAATCAACCCAGACACAACAAATGTAAAATTTATCAGATTTTATTCTGCACCAAGAGATTTGTGATTCATAATGTTTAAGAGGATTTGCGTGTGTGGGGTTTCTTATGGAATTTATGGATGGTAGGATGTGACTTAAGTACTCGGAGTCTGAGATGAAATTAAAAAGTAATTCGAGCATGATACATAGACATGAATTTATGAAGTCATATTTTCACAATTTATAAATACTGATTCAGATAGATAAATAAATCAGAGCTCCTATCACTTCAACTTTAGCTTGAGTGATTTGCATGTGTTTTTGCATGTATGCAAATCAATTACTTGCTTTATTTATATGCCATTTGTAAGCTCACCACATTGAAATTTAATTACCGTTCCTCGTGTCCCATCTCTTCCTTGCACTATGTGTCTGAGTTTATGTGTAGAGATTAAAGTGCAGGCAGGTTGGTTTTGTGTTTGTAATTATTGGCTCTCATCACATTTGGAGGAGGCCGTATGATCTGTCTTCTCAGTTTGACCCATTCACAGTCGCATGATAGAGCTTTGTCTGTGGGTTTCACATTGTGAATTGTAAATGACACAGGCTGATGTGAACGAACCGAGGGTTTAAATAGAAACTGTGAAGCTTCTTTTTTATGTGTGTTTAATATCACTGATCTGACATGTCTCCTCTGCGTTCTGACAGATGCTATGCTGCTGGTAGCAGACAGACTGGAGGGACCCTTCAACATTGAAGTGGTTATTGAGCCAATAGACATCAAGATCTCTGATGCAATCATGACGATGCAGGACAACAGCATGCAAGTGTCAGCCAAGGTACTGTATTAGTTACTTTGGGATTCTGTGGTGTGTATGACTTGAACTGAGAATGTTTTGTGCATCAAACAGGCCGATGCAATACACATCTTGATGCACTGCAATACAATCCTAATGTCATTGTACTTAACATGCTTAACATTATAGCTTATTTTGCAGCCTACCGTTAAATTGTCAATTTTTTTTTTGTTTTTATACTTCTAATTTATTATAATAAAGTGTGTTTGCTCTTGTGTTCTGTTTTCTACTTTCTGTTTTTTTACTGTTTGTCATGATGCTGCTGCACTGTAATTTCCAGTATAATGACAGATACTATCAATGAGCCTAGTTAAATGACCATAAAAATCTGATAATTTGGAAAACTACAGTAATCAGATAGTTGTAATAATTGGATGTGACACGTTACATCACTTCTATTTTTGTCATGCGGTAGGGAAATGATAGGACTCAGGCACATGGTGCTGAAGGCAGAAACAGATTTTTATTAACAGAAAAAACAATGTGAGGAACAAACATCTAACCTGAGGGGAATAGGGACAGTCAGAGTCCGTAGAACTGGATGGGGAAGTAGTCTGGGTTATGGTGAGGTGATGAAATACAATGATCCAGCGCTGCACATCCGCATAGGAGACCCTTAAATACGCTGCTAATGAAAAAGGAGCTGTGGCTGTGCAGCGCAGCAAGTGGATGTGCTGGAGTCTGATTGCTGAGGGAGGGGTCAGCGGCCACGGTGGAGCAGACCGTGACAGTTTTCTATTATTTATTTATGTATTTATTAAATTTTTTTTGCTCATTCATATCTAAAAGAACAAAATAAATGTGATTAACCTGTACATATACATGTATGAAGACATCAGAGTATTGAGGAGGAATCTAGGCGTATTAATCCGACTTCTCATAATCAGATTACTGCTGTTTTCTGATAATGCATTTCAGATTATGATGTTTACATAACCACTTGAATAATCTGATAACACCAGAAATCAGATAATGAGTATTAGTGTGCATGTAAATGGGCTCACTGTCCTACAACACAACACATCCCTACTGACGATAATATAATGGTTTGTAATTCATAAGATAAGTTATTTTGACTAATCTGGCTCTTCTAAACTTCTACTAAATGGCAAATAATAGGCTTTTTGCATGCTTTTTCTTCAAAAATCTCTTACAAAAGATTAAATAAAATCAGGCTTGGATGTCTCAATGTTTACAGTACGTTTGTAACACACCTCAGGCCATGGTAGACACCTAAAGCTATGTTTACTCATGGGAAAGTGGCCACGAGACGGTCAGAACTCTACACCGAAGTAGACGAGATGACAGACATGTTGGAGAAAATGTGAAGAGAGGAGGGATCATTCTGACAGTAAATATTACCATGAATTAGTCCGAAAATATAACAGATGAATTGGACATCACTCATTTAACTGCATCTGTCAGCCCTGTGATGAACTAGTGACACGTCCAGGGTGTAATGGTATCTGGGATAGCCTTCAGGATCCCCTACAAACCTCTCACAGATTGAGCAGTTTGGAAAAAGAACGAATGAATGAATGAATGAATAATTATTATTTTAGATATGTGGTGATATTAATCTGTAAATGCATCTCAGTTTCATTCCAAGTTGTATCTAATATGTGCCTTTTCAGTCGAGGCGCTCACATTTTAATCTTTTACTCTGAAATGATGAATTTTATGACTCCTCATGTGATCGGATTGTGCTTTGACAGTGATTTGCATCAAATTTATGGCACGTGTTGTCTGCTGTAACTGTTATTTATTTATTTATTTGACAATAATGATGAAACATTGTATAGCATGTGTTGCTTAGACACATGGATCGATCTTAATATCTTGTATCACTGCACTGTCAGTCAATCCTTGTACTAATTTACAGAAGAACATACATTTTGAATAATTAACATTGGGAACATTTCGTTTTTCTCCGTCATGATGACCATGTTTACTGTCTCTGTTTATTTTTTGTGCCTTGGTTTGTCATGATTTATCCCAAACATTAATCAGACTGTCTTCAACAACATATTCCAAAATGTTTCCTAGGTAAAATCCATTTAGTGTTTTTTTTTAAGAGGAAAACGACTTCCTCTGTAGCCTCTTTGAAAATCATAGCGCTCATTCTCAGTCTAAATAGTATAAAACTAAATGTGCAGTTTGCATTATGTTATAACACAGAAGGGATCCACCATCTGTCCTATCAAAACTTTCACAATTCAACTTTTTACTCTGATCTTTGCTTGTACTCTGGTCTATCTTCATGCTAGAGGTCAGTATGAATTAGATTTTCACAATCTTTGTGTGCTACAGTGTTGAGCCATTGTCTATGGCGCTCCATTCTCACAAAGCCTGGCCAAAAGATTGCTTTGAGATTAAAATCTTACCCCATATTCACATTGTGACTATGGTCGTGACCCAGTGGCCAATGTGAAGAACAGCTGAGCCTTTGTTGTATTGTACCTTCAGTTCTGCTGCAGACCTGCTGAAAATCATTTTTGCTAGTGTGATGTACAGTGCAGGAAAATGGAACTGTAATCATGGTGAGGAATTGATAAATATTAGAGGAAAGACAGCTGCTTGTCATGACAGGCGTGTAGCACATTAGAGAGCTTCATCACACACCGAGCCAGGGGCCAACAGACGGGCCAGAGAGGAATGTTAATGAGTTGGGTTGTTTTGAGCAGTGTTGTTTGGGCCCTAAGAGCCTGTAGAGGCTGAGCCATCTGAAAACAATCTATTCTCACAATAAATCTCAGAATAAATCTCTGCGCACTACAAATTGATTAATGTCTGGTTCCAGTAGTAGAAAGAGTAAGAAGCAAAAGCACTTCTATTTTTAGAAGCAAACTTGTGCTCTGTATGTCACAAAGGTTTCTCTTGATAAAATGCAGTATTTGTTCAGTGTTTTCATCCTGTAAATTCATTTTGTATTGCTCTGACACTGATATATCATAAAATAAAGAAATTTCTCTTTCCCCATGCCTTAAAATTTAAAATCCAATCCTTGTTTTCTCTACACTGGCATTTTTTTTCTTTGTCAGTATTTTTTTTTATTTCCCACTGAAATCTCATTTATGTTGACAGATTGGTTTTAGTCTGGCCCCAAAAGTGTTTTGACCTAGAAATGCTGGTTAAATGGATGAGAAGGTTTCATTTTATGTCTTCAGAGTGTCACATTGCAACAATGGATTTTAGATTACAAGCAAGTTGTAACATTTCAAGGGTTAATTCGTTTTTTGCCACTAATATGATACATCCTGTAAGAGGAAACTGAAGCGCAGATGAACAGTTCAGGCTGATGCTCTGTGTGGTTTTGTCTCCAATCAGAGACCAGAGATGATGTTGTGAGCAAATTGACAGAGGCTTTCCAAGGGGAAAATGTCAGCCGAGTACGCAAACTACAACTTTTAGAGATCATAATGGATGAGTATCCTACAAAGAAATCTACTTTACCCTGGCTCAGTGCAGAGTCTGTGCAGCTTTAGACTCCAGAGAGCCACGGTTTCTAACTATTCAGCATTTCAGCGAGAAAAAATCTTATATTTAGCAATTATAAGAAATTATTGTGTTAATTCTTGAGAACCCAGCATTTTCTGAAGAAATACTGGAAAGAAAAGCTGAACACTTTTGCAGTGTGTCTGTCCCCTTTTCGTCCTGCATGCTCAGGCTGAAATTATTCTTTGACCTTTACCTGCGGTAATTTTATCTCCCTGTCTTCATTTTAGGTTTTTCAAGGGTGTGGCCAACCAAAGCCTTCAGGAATAGGCAGATCTGCACGTGGCATCTCAGATGTATTTAGCAGTCGCTTCAAACACTTCACCCCTGAAGAGAGGCCGACGACAGCAGCAGGAACAAGCCTGGAAAGACTGGTATATAAAAGAGGATCGGTCTTATAAAATACAGTAATAGTGACAAATATAATAGAAAATTTAAGGTCAGAAAGGAGAGATGACTGAGATGGAAACATGTTTCAAGCCTAATGAAAGAAGGATGCATTCATTAAGATGATGTTTGCTAAATAATGGTTTCTCACCTTGCTGTTAATCAGCTCAGATTATTTTTAGAACTGAACAAAAGTGCATGCAGAGCTTAAAGCTCATTTGTTCAGGTCCAATGGTCACAAAGAAATAGATGCCTGCTAAGTCTCCAGAAGAAATCATTTAAAACCTCTGTTCTTGTAGTCAATACAGACCCGGGTTCTTTGTGTATTCCACCATGGCTGTTGCATTTTAAATGTCATGTCTGGTTCATGTACCTCACTGTATTAGACTGGAGAGGCTGCAGAAAACACACACTAAAAAACACATACAGTACATCTCCACATATCTTAGCTGAATATGTTTTAGTCTGTATTTCTTATGGTGTGCAGAAAATATTTTCCTTACAAAAACAAAAAAATCTCCTTTTTTCCCAAATTTGCAATATGCTGAGAGTTAGTTTTAAGGAGACTATGACAGGCTCACTGCACAAACTTCAGGGTGGTGAAAAATCCTAACACATTAATTGATGCTATAAAAAGATGTATTGCACCAGCCCGTGCCAGTGAAACACATTGTGTAGGAGGCAGTCTGAGTTGGGCTCCATTATAAAGACACACAACGTCCCATAACTCACTAACTCTGGAGTCAACAAAATCTGCCTTTACCCCTTTGTTTGTGCGCTGATATAGCTCTCTATTCATAGTCTAAAGTCTCCAAGTGATCACATTTTAAATATCATATAGGTTTTCATTTCCAAACTCTTGTTATAGGTTTAAAGTTGTTAAAGAAATGACTTTAAATGGGATCAATAAGCGTTGATTCAGTCTGATAATAATGAAATAAGATAAGATAAGATAAGATAAGATAAGATAAGATAAGATAAGATAAGATAAGATAAGATAAGATAAGAT
>JAPTMW010000018.1:34635075-34645777 GCA_029822955.1 Ostorhinchus angustatus | reverse complement strand
GCCAAATTAGTTGAAACTATGAGTCATGCTATAAAATGGATCCAGTTAGAGCCCTAATGAAAGTCTGGCAACTACTCCCCGACCCTTCTCTACAGTTTCGTTTTTGTCTTTAATAGCCGCGATTTTTGTGCAAATCAGCAGGCAAAAGAACAAGTGTTAAGACCAGTTAATCGCACTGGCATGCTAATTCAGTAAACTGGGCATGCTGAGCTAATGTTTCAGTAGCAATAAGAACCACGGGGCGCGAGTGCTGTTGGGGTTTCTAAACTTTGTATTACATTGTGCTGACAAAGACTGTGGAAGAAAAAGAACTGTATATTTTGTGGTGACAGAATTTGACTGCAGTCATTAAATGAAAGGACCCTGTCTCCTGGGGATCAAAATGAGAATGAGAAAAGATATGTTTTGTGTTGCAGTTTGTAAAGGGCTCTTTCCTTTCATTCATTCATCCTTTAAAGCTGTGTATGGAGCTCTTGTCTGCATAGTAATTTTGTCGTGGACATGTCTAAGATTGTTGTTGTGTCCCAATGCACCACTTTTGATGCCGTTCTGTCTGAATCAGGGAAACAACAAAGGGCTCTGTCATAAAATTCCCTCCCTGTTAAGTGTCGAGAAAGATTTTTTTTATTCAGTAAATATGAAAAGAATGACACCTGCGAGCTCTATTGATTTGGTGTTCTTAAGAAGCCTGTTAAGACTAAATTTAGCAAACATAAACTGTTAAAAACATAAATGTAATATTTGCTAACAGTGTGTTGAATTGAATTGGATAGTGTGAACTTTTGTTGTTTCAGGATTCACCTCCAGGGTTTAATATGAGGTGATGAATCTGTCTGTGGGCGTAATTCTGCCTGTCAAAAGAGATGGAAACCTGACAAAGACTGATGTGTAATCAGCCGTGCTCGTTCAACAGAGACCAGTCTCTGAAAATGAATTAGGATTAATGTACGTGGACAGACACAACCGATCAATGCGGCCACCTTCTGTCTTCACAGTTGATAAAGGCAGCCTCATTACATTTCCCTCGCCTTCCCACACCTTCTTTAATTCCTTAAAGTTCATTCTGCCAGTTGGCTCTTTTACATAGACCGTTGTTTAACTTTTATATCCTCCCACTTTAGCTGCTGTTTTCCATTTGTAAGGCTCAACCAAATCGACACAGTTGCCTAAAAAGGTCTGTGCTTCTCTCATTAAGTAGTCGTCCTTCCAGTAGTTTCATGGCTCCCCAAGTGAGCGACGCAGACACCAATTGAAGCATCACAGACAATGCATGAAGCAGTAAAATGTTCTTTATGGATGTGTTTGTTTGCTATTTTAAGGCTCCACTCCCACAAAAGCTTGACTGAGCAAAAAGAAAGAAGTAATGCCCAGTACTTTGTGTTAGTGTTTGAGCTTCTACTGAAGAAAAGAAAAAGCTTTTTCTGCTGAGGGGATGAACATAGTGAGATTCGTCCATTTAAAAGGTAGATAGAGCGGTAAAATCTGAGGTGGAAACTTTTGTTCCGAGGTGTTTTTGGAGGTTTTTTTCCTACTTCACTCAGGTTCGTACTAGATGAGAGCCAGCCTTTGAAATCTTGCATAATAGTGTTCTTTTTTCTTCTTTGCTAACAAAAACAACCCAAATAAAGTGCTTTATTTTTTAAGCCTCCATTACAGGATTTGTCAAGATGACTGGCTTTAATGTGTATCTTTTGCATGAACATTTGTTTTTGGGGTTTTTTTGTAAAGCAAAAAGTAGAGATGCTAGAGTTTGTTCTTGGAATGGTACTGATTCTGTCTTTCAGTCAATTTACTGATCAATAATTCAATTTCAAACAAGGTAGAAATTCAGGAGGAAAGTGTTATGGGGAAAGTCAGTGTTAATAATAAATATCAATAGTGTTCACTCTCCTCCTATAAGAGGACAGTATAGTGGAGTAAACAGTGGAGCCTGTGCAGGGTGGTGTGGTTCAGCAGGCTGAGCTGCAGGTTGGTCTGATTAATAATCACTTGGTTTTGTCATGCAGCAGTGAGTGAATGTTTCCCTTTAAATAACCCACAGACGGGGTCTAATCATATCTGGTACCATTATTCATGGCCAGCTTCTGCAAACCTGAAAACTTGAGCTCCACATATGACCGTACTCTAAACATAAGCCATGGTGATCATTTTTAGGAATCTAGCTCCCATGTTGTCACCATTTATAAAAAGGATTTACATATCATTGTTAATTTGCAAATCATTTATAGAATATCTGTTGTTGTTTTATTTTATTTTTTTTCAAGTAATTTCTAAGTTTTGATTTGAGACCGCAGTAACATTTCATTTACGAAGGTTAAACAAATACAAGTCTTGATTTAATTATAAATAAATCAGAATTATCTAGACCATCATTCTGCCTTTTCCAGTAGGTAAGTGGTTAAATGTTGTGACTTTGAGATGTCTTTCTAAAGACTTTGATGAATTAATTCTTATTGTGACCTGGAAAAGTTTTTTTTTGTTTTTTTTTAAACCTGATTAAGTCTTCTAAGTGATCTATGAATAATCAGCAAATGATGTCGTAACTGTTTCTAAGAACATGTTAACCTTTTATGAACTGGTACTTTATCGTAGGGTGGTTCCAAAATGTCACTTTCACTCTCCTTAAATCACACCACTCTATGTAGTTTAGCATCATCTTCTATTTTAAAGGAAATGACAGTAATTTCTGGTTCTGAGCTAAATTTAGATCCAAACTGGTGATGTTCCAAAGGTTTCTTCTTTACTCTGTGAGCAGCTTGTCAGTCGCTGCCAGAAAACCACAGAATGTCCTGGAATCTTCCTCTGCCTCAGCGCTCAATGCTCCTCACCAGACCCACCACCGTCTCCCATGACAGAGTACATCTGCCTAAAGGTAGAAGGTGTTTACCTGGCTTAAACACAACGCAGCGTTGTGAGCTAAACGCATCTATGTGGGTAGGCAGGCAAGCTGAAATAAACCACTGTGTGCCCAACAAAATCCTATTTAGTGCATTATTTAGAGCATTGAATCACAAAATGCAGGACCATTGTGTCTGATCTAAGCTAACCCAAATGCTGAGCATAACAAGGAACTGACCATTTTTTACTGCTTCCCTTCGGATGTTTTCCTACTTTTTAAAATGCGTATTAGACACACATTATATAATTTAAATCCCCAGGTGCAGAAAGGTAAAGTGGCTTAAACCTCAAGTGTTTTGTGTTTGTGTCAACGTGACCTAGAAACTGGAGGACCTTTAGTGATTCTGCAGCTGAACCTGTGTATTTGCAGAGGAAACACAGCCGATAATGAACACCGTCAACCCACTGATGAACTCATCCATATGATAGCAGTACCACAAACGAGGCCTTTTGTTTGTATTTCATTTATTCATTTGTTTATTTTTTGGTGAACTTTAATTTGAGCTTTACAAGCCTTGCACCTAAGATAACTAAAGCAGACTTGTGCTAAATGTCACGATAAAGTTCAGATTTTTACCTAAGATTTCTTTTTTATCCAGTGTCAGAACCACATAGAACTATTTTTGTGGCAATTTGTAGATGAATTTTTCTCTCTAAGTTCCCTAGGTGAATTTATTATTATCAATTTATTATATTATCCTCTGCATTTTTTTTTCCATTTTTCTGTGAAAGTTCCTTTTTTCCTCAAAAAAAGAGAAACCTGAAGAAAAAATGTCTTTTACACTTTCGAGTATCTTCAACCACTGTTATTTGTCAAACTCTTGGGTTTTATTGGTGAATCACTGTTGCAGAAGATGACAGTGTGTCCACGTTCACTACTGAGCCTCTGAATGTCCAAATAAAACACACACTGTAAAAAAAATCCTGTTGTTTTTACGGAAAAAAACTGGCAGCTGTGTTTACCAGAACAATACTGTAAAAAAACACAAGAAACCGTAAAACATATTTGCAGAGTAACATGTAGATTTAACATTTTACACATGTATATTTAAATGAAAGTGCACTTAGGTAGCACAGTTTAAACACCTTCATGGTTTCCAAAGCCACCAGGGCCTTCTGGGAGAAATTCAGGGTTCAGTGTCTTGCAAGGACAATTTGACATGTGATCAGAGCCAGGATTTGAACCACCAACCCTTCAATCATTAGACAACCTGCTCTTCCAACTGAGCCACATCTGCCTGTTACACATGTTTAAAATGTAAAATTGTAAACTGTTTACTTTTTTATTACTTTTTTATTTTTTTTAAAGAGCAAATAGGCTGTTACTTTAACATTGCGGTCTTGCAATTTAAACGGCACCACATTTTTTTTCAATTTACACTTTTATTTTCTCAAAACAATAGAAATACATCATTTCTACATACAAATCTGGTTTTGTTAACACACTCTTCCTATAAAAACTATTTGATTTCATCGTTAACACATTAAAACACATAACACACTTTTCAAATACACACCTTTGTATTGTATTTTGACTTACAGTTTTTTTATGTCGCAATTTTACAACTTTTTGGCGTTAATTCTACGGTAATTCTTTATAGTGCATCTGATATTAATGAACAGCTGAACCTGAATTATTTACCTGTATTGATAGGTTTGTGGATCAGCAGCTCTTCAACATTATATATCAGTAGATGCTTTTGGTTATCACCTGTTTAGGTCGTTGTGTAGATGTGTATAAAAAAAAAATTTAAAAAAAGAAAGAAAGAAATCCAAATTGAGCAAAATATTACTGATTTGCTATTTTTGCATCAAGGTCAGTGAAAATCGATGCTCAACCGACTAAATTATTCATTAATTTCTGTACCTGTGTATATACTGATGAGGGGGGTGAGTCTGCTCTAGTTTACACTAGACATTTCATCCTCTCCACTACTGATTTTTACACATATTTGACATTTAACATCTACAGTGTCACAAGTTCAATGAAAAACCAATTTGCACAGATTTTATTCTCATTTTATGTGTGATATTTTTTTGGAGTTGGACAAAATCCAGTGCCATATGCCAGAGACTGCATTATTTATTTATTTTTACGTGTAAATGCAGGTGCTTATGTGTACTGATTAGTTTTAATGCGTACCATAACTTAAACCAACTTTGTTATCAAGTTGCATGGATAACTTTACCTCACAGTGAAGCATCTGTTTATAAAACCTTTTTCCCCCAAATGGTATGTTTACCCTTGGGATGGGACACAAAACCAGCTGTGTATGAAACTTCCATCTGTGCTTACATTAGTCAGGTCATGGTTTGTTTAACATGAATGTGCTGTGCTAAAGCTGCTCAGTATCCCTATTATTTAAAGTCCAGTTTTACTGCGTATTAAAATGAATTCAGTTCTGTTTGAAAGGAGAATAAGCATACGATTAAAGACAAAGACAAAACTGTATTTATATTAGGTTAAACTAGCAAGTCTGTGTGGATATAATGAAGAGAAACTGGGCATTTGTAGATAACTAATTGCTCTCTAAGCACTGAAAAGCTCTCAAGTAAGCCAGTTTACAGTTTAAGCATGCAGTTCACAAATACACAGCACAGTATCAAAGTTTAGTGCTTCAGTCTTCCTTTTCCGATTTATACCGTGTCTTTGTGTAAACCATAAATGCCGTTTTCAGTTTGACACTAAAGACAAAGCTGACATATAATCTTCAATCCAGCGTTTCAGCTTCAGCACTGTAGTCGGACCGTGCTATAAAATTTAGACACAAGCTTTAAAGACGAGTGTGAATGTGTTATTCATCGCAAATATTAATCATTGGCAGCAGGGAACATAGCAATGCTTTGTTTTCCATTTATCATACCTGGATATCATCCTGGGACCTAATCAAGTCATGATCACAGTGTTCACCTGTACTGTTATCAATCTTTGATTTTCTGCCTGAATAATAGATCATTTACCGATTTTAGAACCCACTGTGACAATTACCTCTCATATTTTCACATCTCAGTGCACAAGTGCTTTTACGGTAGTTTTATATTATAATTAATTTCACAGTTTTTGCATCAGAGTTTTATGTATTTTACATATTTCATGAAATTGATTAGTGCTAACTTGCTGATATGGCAAGTCATAGCTTATAAATCTTTGATCAGCCTTTTAATATTTGCACTTGCTTCTCCTAAATTTCTGTAATACATTTGGATATATTATTGTTCAACAGCAGGCAGCAGATGGATAAAGTGGACTTCAAATGTATTACTTTACATTCATTTGTAAATATACAGTATTTGGTAAATATTCATCAAAATGAAATGCATACTCTTAATCCACTAATGCCATTCTGGGACAGAAACCAGTATTATTTTGTTATTTATTCCTCTTTTTGTGCCAAGAAATAAAGAACATTTCATCATAACAACATAACTTGTTCTATAATTTTAAAGCCGTCATCATCCTTTATTTGAATGAGCACAATTCCAGTCACACATATTTCAAACCACCTTTAAGACAACACACCAGAGTAATATTACCTTGTGTCATCAGTGAAACACCATCTGTCTCGCCCACGGCCAGTGTTGATCAACAAGGCCAATATTGACTGATATCGATGTTCAGCCAATATATTTGTGCATCTCTAAACACAATAATGAAAAGAACCGTATTGAGGCTGAAGTTGAAGGAGACCTCTTGTGTACGTGCCTGCCAGGTGTGCTTTTTAATATCTTCTCATCTTCTGTTAGTAACCCCCTCACCTTAATGGCATTCATACTTCCCAGAGCTGTTTATTTCCCGTGTCACTCCTGCATCCACACAACTCAACATCTGTTTGAGAGATGAACTCATGAGGATGTAAGGAGCTCAATCTGAAGTCTCTGGAGCAGAGCTGAACTCGGTCCTGGCTGCTCTTCACTAAATCCAACTGCAGAACATACTGGTATTTATTATTCCTGAAGTAAGGGCCAAGGTGTTGCAGGCTACTGAGCACACTGATGTGTCTGTGCAGATATTATTTTGACCTACCCAGAGTCTGGAATGGGAAAAAAAACTCAAGAGCACTTTCTACTTGATCCAAACTCATCAGCTCTGATAATTAGTAACTGCACTGTATGACATATAATACATTTTTTCCCTCCTTCATCTCATTAAAAATTCATCTTTAAGGCAACCTGTGGGCAAAAATCCCTTTTTTTCATTGATTATTTCTTCTCATACATGTTAATTCATAGTGAATCAATGTTCTTTTCTGAAATTGATTATTATGATAGACTTTGTTACCAGCCCATATGGTTTCATGGGAAAATAAACATTGCTGTTAATAAAAACATGAGCAGGGACCAATCGGTGATTAATTCCTGTTTCAGTGACCTACTGTTTAGCTTCACTCCCACACTGGTTACACTTTTG
The DNA here is from genome assembly GCA_029822955.1 of Ostorhinchus angustatus. Lineage (NCBI taxonomy): Eukaryota > Metazoa > Chordata > Actinopteri > Kurtiformes > Apogonidae > Ostorhinchus > Ostorhinchus angustatus. Next base: position 34,638,471 of record JAPTMW010000018.1, on the reverse strand, counting down.
TGACAGCCCACTGGTTTTAAGATGATAAATCCTTTTTACACACACTTGTAAACGAAAATATTAGCAATAAGAAACAATAGTTAAAATTCTGAAGTGCAAGCAGGTGAATATGACCTTTGAAAGGCCCAATTAAAATTACTGGACCTACATTAACATGCATTGCTGGAGGGTGCCCTACATGCTCATCAACCACTTGACACCACTTCCAAGACTCAACAAACCCAGGCAAGGCCAGATGGGATAAAGCTTTGTTTGAATAAGATCTGTAATTCAGCCAGTACACAAAAGAGGAGCGGGAATAGCTCTCTAATGGATTTTTGGGTCTATCAGAAATTAATGTTTTGAGGACAGTGTCCCTTATCACAGAGCTTTGTTTGGTATTTGTATATGTAAATATCAGGAGAGGGTAGAGGTGGATGTCTTTAGTTTTGGATGAGAGCAGTTTTAATTAGAATAAGCCTGAGTCTAATCAGGTTTACTTTGCCTACAGCTGCTCTTTTTAACAATGTAGAGAAGCCATTTCAGAATTGTAGCTTTCAATTTATGTTGAGGGAGTTTTGCTAAACAAGCACAGTGATTTAATCTGCATCACTGCATCACTGTTCTTGTTCTTCCCGATGAACTGGTGTTTGGTCTTATCAGTTATTTAGAGCTTTCTGTAAAGCAATGCAACAGTGAACACTGGGCGTCCAGAGAGACACGGAGAGAAGCTAAAGGTTCAACTGCATCTAATCCGGCAGCTGCTGCAGCAAGGACACATTGAAAACTATAACTATTCTGGCTGGATATACACTTGCTGCCTTGGGCGGTCATGTAACGATTCATGGTTAGATCGTCAACACAATTCAGTTCTGTGTGTATGTGTATGTTTACATTTATTTATGAAGTGTTGGTTTACTTCTGTAGTTATGTAGTAAAGTAGACTGTGCTGATGCTGAAACCTTGGCCCTGTTTATGAGGACACTGCATTATATCGCACCAATGGAATTCACTGCATCGATCTCCAAACAAATCATAAATGGATATCTTACTTGTACTTTATGCGTAACCCTTTTCCCTACAGCCTCCAGGTCACCTTACTTGTCAAACGGCCGACATTCTATATATTAAAGTCCGAGTCAAATCTCCAGCCGTGTTCTGATATTAAGGACGTTTAGTTCAAGCCATCAAGAATCAGAAGCAGACAAGAATGTGTTAAACTTAACCAGCTTTGGTGTCACCATGACAGGATTACCACATCAAATGTGAGGGCAGTCTCCTGCAGCGGCATCCTGTCGGTACAGGCCCTTTCATGTCCTGTTAAGACCCGAGGCTTCACTGTATGCACTCCCCCAAATCCCCTGTGTAACTAGGACATGACGAAGGTGCTGTGAGTGTCTGTGAGCCCAAGTGTGTTCGGTTGTCTGGTTGTAAACGTCTGTGTCAGCACCTCCAAAAACATAACACCTACAGTTCAAATTATTAGGTATGCTATGGCTTATGGAGCAAAACGTATCACATCGTATCAGAAGCATTTTAACCAGTGCAGCAATTAGTTTCACATAAGTCATTTTGTGACATGTGGAAATGTGAAAATATATATAGAGCGCAGGCATATCCGACTTCAAAGCAGAATAACCACAAGTTAAAAGCCAGGTTTTTCTGTTTGGCCCACACATACACAGTACAGTTACTGAACATGGTTTCAAATGTCTTTCAAAGGTAACATGAGCAATAGTCCCTGACCAGGTCTACACTAAAAAAGAAATCTAAAGACACAATTTAGAGAGGAAAAAATGTAAGGGAAATTGAATGAAATGGTCTGAAAGGGAAGGTGTTGGTGGCCAAAGAAAAAAAGTGAACAGTCAGTTGTAACAGAAATACTGAAGTAATAGGATTATAATTCGACAATAGAATTATAATACTGAATGGTAATGCAGAAAATCCAGTAAAATAAATCCGTTAAAGTAAGTCCAAGAGATGAGTAGAGAGAAATGAATCTAATGAAATATGCATGCCTGGTGAAATAAGTTCATTTTGTCTTTTAAAATTCGCTCTCAGGTTCCAGGTTGGAAGAAATTCGGAGTGGTGTGTATAGTAGTGAAATTGTTTTTATTTTGCAACCGCAAGCTTGACCACAGCAAGCTCTTTCCTGTCAAAAAATAAATTATTTGAATCATCGGGAGGCATAATTTACAAAGAGCAGATGTGTAGCGCTATTAAATATTCAGCACAAGAGGAGGAAGTTATATAAGTTGTCAAATTTCAAGTCCTCTTAAGAATAGAGTTAATTTATACTGTATGAAGTGTTTATTCTATTCAGTGTGAGCTTTATTGAATGAACCGCAGGGTGCTGTGGCCTGTAGCTAAAACCAAGATAAAGAAATTCTGCAGCTCACTAGGTTATTACCTCAGGCTTGGTAGAGCTAACCTGATAACTCCTGCTCTCTCTCAGCTCTGTCCATCAGCCCCGAACAGCAAAGCACATCCCGCAGACTCAAGTAACCACGAACCGCAAAAGCACGCTGGCTGCAACATGCACACTGCAGGCATTATTAACAGCTGACATGAATCTAACCTCCTTCGTATACGTGCACGATAAGGGCACTTTCCAAACCAGTCAAAACATACTGTAATAGTACAAATGACCTAAACTCGGAGGGGTCAAAACGCTGAATGTTTGCAGTGCATTTCATTGAGTCTTTGCTAAGCAGATAGTCTCTGTTTTTCATTGATGAAAGTGGATCATAAATCAGGAGGAAAAGTTGAACTCTACGGAAGCCGTGTTCCCTACAGATTAAATACATTGTGTCGAAAAGTTGATACGGTGCAAAATATAAAACCTGGCCCGCCGCTTTTATTTATCATAAACCTACTGTTTGAATTATACGTGAAGAGTATTTTATCACAAACACGCTTGCATAGAGACAGATCTATATCCACATCAACAGAGCACTACCATCTGCTGACGGAGACCATGTCATACAGTTAAAAGCTCTTGAGGAATGACTAGACCTGCAGGAATTGGACTGTAGGCTGAAGTAGATTATTTAGAATAATTTAGAAAAATATTACCAGTCATGTGTGAAAATCTGCCAGGCCAATGAAGAGTGATCTGAAGTGGGAGCAAATAATTAAAGAGGTTGGAGTTAAGAGTTGGAGAAGTGCAATTCCTGGTACTTGTTTTACTTTTCCCGGATTTAAAGTTGTTTTTTTTTCTACAGGAATACATCAATGCTCTAGTATTACCTAAAGATTTAACAGTACAGTAATTATTAAAATTGTAGAGTTTTTAAATCAATTGTATAATGTTGGTTCAGCACCTGGAATGAAAAAATGTAAATTAAAATGGAGGAGCTGTACATTATTTCAGATATTATCTTTGAAATACAAGTGAATAAAATGTATAAGACAGAT
>JAPTMW010000018.1:34354324-34364965 GCA_029822955.1 Ostorhinchus angustatus | reverse complement strand
CAACTACACAAACACAGCAGGGAAATTATATATATATATATATATATATATATATATATATATCACTGTAAAAATACCCTCCTCCATTCGCATTTCCCTCAGGACGAAGGCCCTGGGCCCCTGTATTAAAACCCAACCCGGCTAAGCTAATATACCGTAAGCTAACGGAGGTGGATTTCCTGAGTGCTGTGACGGACGGACGGATGGACGGACACATACTTTTCCTACACTGATCAAGAGCTCAGGACAGGAGCAGGAAAAGACACAGACACTCAAGCACTCTTTTAATGCATGTGATTTCCATTTTTAGTTAATATATTTGCAGTGGTGCTTTAGCCTGCTCTGATGCAGCCGTTTAAGAGAACAATGCTTTTTTTTAATTTTATTTTGAATAAAATGATTTCTTATGTTTATTCGTAGGCCCTTTTTGTTTTTGCTTCTTTTTGTTTCTGTCAGCTGCTGTGCTTTTCACCTCCATCTTTATAGAAGTTTGTCTCTGGGTGGTATCAACTCCATACCTCGTTGCATTTACTGAACAGCACACTCCAATTTTCTCTGTATAGGAAACTAATTATTATGAAAGCCTCTATGAGTCGAGGCCCTAACGGACTTTTCTTTCTTTCTTCGGTTCTTTCTTTAGGAAACTCAAATAACCAGCAACAAATGATCTATTTTTAAATCCAACCACTCAACTTTGAAACTGTTTGTGGAACTGTCAGTGTCCATCTGAAGGACATTTTCACTATGGTGTTTTCTTGTCGGGGTGCAAGATGTTCATGGGGAAATGGAGTTTGAATCGTATATTGTATGGGGAACTCAGTATTTAAATGTCTTAGTCAAATATTGAAAGAAATATTTGTAATAGAGGAAACATGTCGAATGCAAACACTAGTATATTGTCTGCAGGATGCATTAATTTTTGTGATGTGTCACAGTAGTTAAAGGTGCGACCTTTATGTATTGAAGTCATTGGCGGCTCCACACTTTTTCATATCCAAAATTGTCTCAGGGTTCCTACATTTGGAGAGTGATTTTAAGTTTTACAGCCAAGGCTTCTCTCACTTGCACAATAGTCCGATTTCTTTTTTTTTTTTTTTTTTTTTCCCAGAAAAAAATTTAAATCCAGTTTGGCTCATAAATATTAACATACGTTCATACTTACTCCTAAAAACAATAACCTCCACTGTACTGGTGACTCACATTAGTCACATTTGTGAAACTATAACCTTCAAAAGTCCGTTTAAAAACAAAGCGTGTCATCATAGGAAAAAGGAAAATATGTAGGAACCCTAAAATCTGAAAATATTTTGTATCATACTTGGTTGAAATTGTATGTAGAGATCAATATTGTACATTATTAATGTTGTCTGTTTTCTATTAGTGTACCCTTTCTATGTTCTTTTTCTGAACTGATTTCACAAACTTGGCCTATCTAAATTATTAGTACTATTATTTTTTTACAGGCTTTCGCAACTATGACTTAGTTTGTACTGAAATAAATACATGCTTTTCTCTTTTTTTCCCTTAATATGGCTATTTTGTGCTACAGAGGTGCTACAGATCTAAAACTACTGATGGACTGAATTTCCCAATCATGTCACCCTGTAAATACCGCAGGCCATGAGTGTTGTGAATCAGATTTGTAAATGTCATACTTAACACTTTTTCTTTTTCCTTTGTCACTACAGCTGAAATGTCGGAACACATTTACGTTCCTGTATCTAAATGATATCCATGAAAAAAGTTAATGTATTTCATAGGGATTAAAGTGGGTTGCTAGTCGCCAACTCCTCTGTGTTGCGTCGTGTTTCGGTGGTTTCCAGATCAACCTGGACCGAGTACAGAGGGATGAAAAGTCCCTTTAGTAACATCAATCTAATTTCCCTGAATTATTAGTAAAATAACCACATATCTGAACAAGTGGTGCCAGGCACAACAAACCCTGCCCTTCAGAAATGTTTTAGCTCTTAATGGACATCTCCCTCTCTAAACGTGAGACTATGGGTTTGACCTTTCAAAGTCGCTCAAGGTCAAAGGTCATGATCCCATTTTGGAGCCTACATGTCGTTTATCTGTCACCAATAGTAACTGAGTACTTATCACCACTCTTTTTGGAGTTACTACCATTTAAAATCGTGATGTTGACTGACCTTTTAACGTCACTCAAGGTCAAAGGTCATGGCACCATTTTGAAGCCCATGCCAGGTTTCCTATCTGTCAGTAATAGTAGCTAAGTCTCTATCTCCACTCGTTTTTCCGGTAAGAGTCCATTTGAGTTTTTTAGGTACTGACTGAGTGACCCCTGACCTCTTGGGTCAACAATAGGTCAAAATCTATACACACAAGATGCAGAATCGAAAGACGAGCATTTTGGTGTTCATTGGAAGTCTGTAAGATGAATAGTTCAAAAGTATTTTCCAAAATTCAATTTCGACCTTTATTTTGACCTTGACCTTTGACCCAGAGTCTTCAAATTTGGCCTTCAAGGTTCTGATGTCAATATACATCAACAGTGAGAGCAAAAAGAAGCTCTATGTAAAACTGAGTATACTGTACAGGAAGGAAAAGGAGATGCCTGATTTGCCCTTTCTCTTATTGCGAAAACACATTTTTGGTGACCTTAACCTTTGACCTACATTCACCAAATTTAATGGGCTCTATTCTGGACCACCTTCACTTTTCCTGAAAATTTCATTAAGACTTTTATGAAGACTTCAACTCAGTGGATATCAACTCAGAGGAGTTTGCTGGCCTGCCTCCCGAAATGAAACACGAGATACTGAAAGACATGAAAGAGTTTTCCAAAAGACGGCGGACCATGTACAGCAAACCTCCAGAGGTACTATCATTCGCTTCCATTCAGGTATGAGCTGGCATATTTCCTCCTCTCATCACGGGCCCCTCCTCACTTCCACACAGCGTTCAGGGGACTTTTCTCAGTACCAGCTGGCCGGCCTTCTGCAGAGGAACCAGCTGAACCAGCGCTTGGAGGGAGTGGAGAAAGAGATGAGCCAGCGGAGTGCCGGCAGCGCCCCACAGCTTTATGGGGAACAGCAGAATCACAATGTGGAGTCACAGAGACTGGTTTCAGAAGATCATTCCCACTATATTCTAATTAAAGGTGAGACAGCCTATGTAAGAATCTAGAGTCTCATTTCTTTTAGTGTTGACTGATAAACTGCATTTGCATCATCATTACAACATCAAAATGATTTTATTTATACCCACCGTGCATTTACATTGAGCATGCTAACATTTCTCTACATTAACTGGTGGTATTTCGATGTCAATTGTGAAGTTCGTTTATTTACCACATTTCATATTGAATGTTAAATGCATCAGAGAGGCCACAAACTGCACTGACAAAAGACTGACTTCTTATCCATGTTAGTCACATGAACATAAATGCACACCTTAAAGATCTGCATTATTTTAACAGATTTCCCTGATAAACATAATTAAAATTTCAGCAAAGAAAATCACATTGTAAGGGAATGATACATGTTTAGTGGTGTGATTTCACAACAAAGTCCTCAGTGATAGTCAAGAGTTGTGCTGAACAGAATTTAAAGCACTTAAAATTACAATATGTCTGATATTCAGCAAGGAAACCTTTAAAACATCAAGAATTATAAGATGAGTTTAGTGTCTTTTTACTGGCCTCGCAGAAGCTCCTCTACTTTGCAGTTAGATAAACACCAACCACATAAAGGGTCGAATGTCATGCGAGTGTTTGAGACTTATTTGTGGTGGTTTGGTGATAAAACAACATTTTGTTATGAATAGAACAGGTTTTGTCAGCTCGCACACTACAAGGCCTTTCATTTTAAAGTGTTATTTTTATGGTAATGTTTTCTCAAATAGTATTTTGTTGATTTCTTAAATTAGATACAAGAAAAATGAAAGTTTTCTATGCTGATATACAGTAACAGTTCTTGTATTTGTTGGTAAATTATTCTTCTCTCATTCAGACAAAAAGTGAAAAGAATGCATACAGGGTTTCTGCAGGTCATTAAAAAGCATTAAAAGTCATTAAATAGATTTTAAGAAAATTAAGGCCTTAAATGGCATTAAAAAGCATTAAATTTGATATCCAGAGGCGTTAAAGAATTAAATACACTTGATGGACAAAAAAAATTGTTATTCAAGATTTATTTTGATAATATAAATATTACAAAATTTTGAGCGTAAGTATAGTGTGATGATTGACAGGCGGAACCCTTTAATTGGCTATTGTTTATGGCCAGTGCACAAAGTCACAACACTGGATGCTTGGAATGCAATGTGGTGTGAACGTGCTCATGCTGTGGCAAAAGAGCGGAGGGAATATTACTAAATGTCAGAAAAATGGGAAAATGCAAGTTTCAGCAGAAGTGATTGGAGGAGGACCAATTCAGAACCTGGTTAAAGCCTGTCGATGGTAAACCGTTGTCATTATATATATATATATAACTGTATCTGTAGTTGGACATTGGCATTAAATTTGTTTAAAATGGCATTAAAAAGCATTAAATTAGATTTGCTGATACCTGCAGAAACCCTGAAATAGTTCACCTTAAGTACACACAGTCGCAGTGTCACTATCACATCATACTGGACTAGTTTCTAGAATCCGGAACTTGTTGTTGTCAAAATTTCCTAAACACCCCTTTTCCTGCTTAGGCGCCTCAAAACATGATAAAACTCCAGAGAGCCAACCAGCCGCTGCACCCTGGGCCGGGAGCTCCCTGTCGGGCTGCAGTCGGCGTGCAGTGAACAAACCAGAGCCCCTGTGGCGTCCTGTCGGCGAGGAAGGCAATAAAGTATGCGGCCCTGCTTCCAAATCCCCCAAACCCTCTGTATCTGAAACATCACTTTACTCTCAGGAAAACATATCACCCCCTTCTCCTCGGACTCTCAGAGCCATCCAGGATGCAATGAACAGCAGCTCAGATGAGGAAACGATGGACGTGGATAAGAAGGATGGTAGCGTGTCTCCACGTACTCTGCTGGCCATCCAACGAGCCGTGGCTGAGGAAGATGATGACACAGCTGGACAGAGGAGTAAAAGCACCAAACCACACACTCATCATATGCCACAAGTGGTCATCAGCAGCTCAGAGGAGGAGAATGAGCCCAATGATCTGCTAATTATTAGCAACTCTTTACATAGTGAAGACTCTAAAGCAAATGAAGACCTAAGAAGCCAAAGTCCACCTGGGAAAGATGGTTTGTTGGATATTAGTTCTGAGGATGAGATGGAAGAAGTGATTGGGGAAAGGAACAAGGCGTTACGCTTTGCGGCACAACCTCTTGACAAACAGAGGGAAGTAGAGGAAAATAAAAAGGCTCAGATAATGTCTGAAGAACAGCTGAAACAAACAGAAACATGGAGGGGAGGACGAGGAGGGATGGACATAGAGGAAGGGGAGAAAAGGAATACAGATCAGGTTGAACTTCAAGGATCTACTTTCGATCAACGTAGTTTATCTGTAAATCTCTGTGAAAGCCCTCTCAGAAAACCTCATCCTTTAGTACCAGAGCAGAAGAACAAGGCCACCAGAGATCTACAGGAGAAAAATGGAGATGGTGTGAAGTCAAAGGGCAGCGAGGAGAGCGAATCAGAAGGTAAAGAGCAGGTTGAGTTCAGATACAACCATAAGTCCCCAAACAAACAGATTTGAACTAAAGTGCCTTTGTTTGCTTTTCCAGAGAGCTTCATTGAGGTGTCAGAAGAAGAGGAGGCCGATTCTGGTTCAGATGTTAGCGGTAGAGTGTCACTAGATAGGGAATCATCTCAAAAGGAAGAAAAAGCAGAGGAAAGTTCACCAGAGGCTCCCAGTGGTCCAGCTGATGTTTTACAATTAGAGGAAAATGAAAAGGACATGAATCAGAGTGAAGAGGATGATCTGAAGGAGGAAACTGAGACAAAAGCTGATACAACTCCAGTGATCAATGAATGGGAACAATTTGATATGGTAAGTTGTCAAATATTTCAGCATGTGTGCTAATAGTGGTGTTGACATTACGACTAAACATCTTTGTTTACTGTGTAGATCGAGGTTTCATATCTGCCTCCTTTGCTACTGGTTTATTTTATATCAATTCACCAAGGACCTACCAGCTCCTACCATGTCAGGTTTATGTGAAAACCTCCATTAAGTTTACATTTGAGTGTTTCTTGTTTGTTTTTTTAGGGTTGGCCCTCAGAGCTAAGTTTAATCTGTAACGTGTATTTTAAGGCTCACCAGTTGCTTATTTTTCAGTGGATTTTCTTGAAATTTTTATTTCACATCCATGAAATTCTAAGGTTGATTTGTCTCATTATTATTATTATTATTATTATTATTATTAGTAGTAGTAGTAGTAGTGGTAGTGGTAGTGGTAGTGGTAGTAGTAGTAGTAGTAGTAGTAGTAGTAGTAGTAGTGTTTTTCCCCATAGAAAGACTCATGCAAGAAGGAATATTTTTCTCGACTGGTTTTCACTGTCTTGCAAACAAATTGTGGTTTGGTGTATTGATGTACACTGTGGTGTAATGTAATACAGTTCCATCATATTCAGGGTCTTTTTGTCCAACATGAAACTCAACTGATACAGTTTTTGTAAACTATAGTTTTTTATGGGAGACTTAACTTTCACTGCAGACATGTTAAGATATTACACTATATTATTTCACCTTGTAATAATTCTACAATTCATATCATCAAATACAAATAAATAAAGTTCATAGAAGTGCTTTAGGATTTTGCTGTTTGTTTACACATCTGTCCACACATCTCTTTAAGAAATGTTGTTAATTTTTGATGATATTTCAAATGTGATTGATTGGAAAGTTTGTGGGTCAGTTGTTATAACTGAGATACTACTGATGGAATGATAGGAGGTGCATCTTTTAACTCATTTACTTCAGGAAAATCCATAACAGGAACTGCAAAAAAAACTGGCCTATGTGTTTTATACCATTTGGTCCTCCAGTGTGACTCATTCAAGTGAAAGTGGAGGTCAAAAATACACGTTTTTGTCATAATATGCACAGCGTATTGAGATGTTATTTTAGGACAAACTGATGAGTCAGTGTGTATGTGCTTTAGATGTGATGTTTGGTTGTGTTTGTTGTGCTGCAGGATGAACTGGAGGCTCTGGAAAACTCTCTGCAAATAGAGCAAAACAGCCTGAGGGAGCAGAAACAGCAACAGGAGAGGATGGCCAACACGGTGACAGGACAGATGTATCTGGAGAGTCAGGTAAGGACACGGAGTCCAACGTGACCCACACAGACATTTTGTTTGTCGGCACACCCTAATCACACCATGACCAAAAAAAGAAATCATAACTATAAAAACAAAATGAATATGTAATCACACACATTACAATCTGTCAGAGCAATGACGACTGAGAGCAGGTGAGTGACCGACTTCCAGGATACATTACTCTGTGGTGACTCTGCCAAATATTCTCATAGATATATAGAGAGATATGTATAAATGTGTTCCCAGTGGTGCTCACCACAGCTTTCTCCTCTACAGCAGTCACCACTACTGTAGAACCCTCAAAACACCTGATCTTTATTAATCCTTACTGGTAACTGGGGCCGATTCCATAATGAGCTGCTAAGAACGCAGGCATCTCACAGATCATCTCGGAAACATAAATGCAATCCCAAACACGTGAAGAGGAAAAGATTATCTAAATAACTAATTAGTGCCAATAATCCAAAAGGAATTTACGATGTACATTATAAGCACATGGTCTGAAAGTGTCTATTTATCCACCATTTACTTTTATAGTGAATAAGTATAGTTCTGCAAAAACTTTTTCATACACAACAAATTTTTCACATTTTCTAAATTTCACTTATTTCTCTTTTTGTAGCACATAATAATTTAAAGTACTTTTTTAGGCCGCACTGTGGGATTATTTGGTTGTAAGTCACTTCATTTAAGCCTGCAGAAAGCAGATTTTCAATCATGCTGAGAACTAAAATAAATGCAGAGGAAACACGGGCACAAAGAAGTGAAAACATGAGGTAAAATAAACAGCTGCAAAAGTTACCACAATTGTATATGTGAAATAAGTGCTAAAAAATAAACTTATAGGAAATAGTTCTATTAGAAAACATTAAAAAGTAAGAACAATTAAAAACAAGAGCAATTAAAATCCATAAAATTGGCAACTAAACCTTGAAATTGTCACTAACAGCTGTGTAAAATGGCAAATATCACGCAAACCTTAGGTTAAAAACAATGAGGTGTTCCAGTGAGATTATAACAGTGATGTGTGACCTTTAGTATGACTCCTCACTGTTTTCCCATGTTGCACCAGGAGCTGCTGCGGCTGTTCGGTGTGCCGTTCCTAATGGCTCCGATGGAGGCTGAGGCACAGTGTGCGGCGCTCGACCGTTGTGATCACACCCATGGGACCATCACAGACGACTCCGATGTGTGGCTGTTCGGAGGCCGACACGTCTACAAGAACTTCTTTAGCCAGAACAAATATGTGCAACATTATCAGTACAGTGACCTGCAGAAGCAGCTGGGTGAGTGTTGGGTATGATATATAAAGGAGTTGGATTTGCATTGATTTTGTCATTATTTATTGTAATGCAAACATTTTTTATATATTTAAAAACAAAAAATGTATGAATTTTAAAGACTGGGTGTGCGTAAACTTCCACATTTACCTTCATGTGATTTTAGTTTCATGTCTGCCTCCACTTTAGGACAGTAGAGATAGAATGAAATGAAATATTATTTGACAATTTAAGAAATAACTAATTAACAATATGAATGTCATTCTATGTCATTAGAATAGCATACACCTAACACCGTTCTATTTACACTAGCGCATGGACTTTCCTTTCTTGGTAAATTCCACGGGCATTTTCAGTTGAATAACCTCTCAGCTGGCATGTCTGTTTCTGAACACCATGGCAACATGGCCCTATTGTTTATCTGTCTGTCTAGGTAACCCACTTCAATGATGATTCTATGATTCTGGGCATAGCAATGTGATTGGCTATTGGGAAGCCATTGTATTCCAAAATTACTAATACCTCCCAAAATATTGGTCCTATGAACTTGCCACTTTCGCTAATCTCTTCCTTTACCAAAAATACATTAAGTATGCCAGACTGGAGCAGTCTGCTCATTCTGGATTTTGTGTGATGCCCAAGACACACAGACAGTCCACTTCCCTTTTATAATATAGATGGACATACAGTGAACATCGAAGAAGAGCCATTTATTGAACATTGTAATGCATTTTTAAAAAACTGCATTTTTGGGGGGTTTTTTGTGAGCAAAAATTCCAAAGGACAGCTTCAGCATACTGTAAATAACCTAGAATTACAACAGCTTTCATTAAAATATGCACAAAAATACTGATACTGGAGATGAATGTGAAATGGGGTTAGTTTTATTCTGATGTGTTTATGCAAGTGAATAGAGACATTTACAGCTTGTGGTTAACTCCAAAAATTGGAATATGGTGTTTATGTACTAATTGTGACAGGCTAGGACAGTGAAAACTGATTTTAAAAGAAGTAGAGGAACTCTAAGAAAAAACATGTATTCTACTACTACTTTACTGTATACTTTCAGACAATCAGACCTAGAATCTTCCTGTCCATGTAAATGAGTATCTTGTAAAAAGTCATGAAAACTTGTGTTAAGTTGTGTACTTTTTAATTATACATTGTTGAAGTTGGGCCCAACACATTCATGGTTTATGTCACTTTAAGAAATGAGAGTAAGGTGTTGAAGTGTAATGATGTGATATCACATCATCGCGTTAATCAGATGTTTATGATATATATATATATATGTGTGTCAGAGTTTATATTGCACGTATCAGAGACAGGTGTCTGTGTCGGAGATGACAGACTGAGCTGTCAGCAGATGGACTGGTCTGGGTGCAAAAGACCTTTCACTTCCTCTGCCCATGCTCTCTCTTTTCCTTGTGTCTAATGCCTCTCTGTGTCCTTCAGGTCTGGACAGAACTAAACTCATCAACTTGGCCTACCTGCTCGGTAGCGACTACACAGAGGGTATCCCAGGAGTCGGATATGTGACTGGTATGGAGATCCTCAACGAGTTCCCCGGGCCAGGCTTAGATCCACTGACACAGTTCAGGTGTGTTTTTGTCCAAAATGTGGAAGTTTCTCACCATTTGTTATTCTGAGCTCCAGTTCCTCTCTGTTAATGAAAAAGAGACAGAATTTTATCAAATCAGAAGGAAATGAAGAAAAAGTGACTTGTTCAACAAAATATCTCATTAACTGAACATAAAACAAGTGTCTCCATGCACTGTCATTTGCCAAATTCCATGGGTTTTACTGATGAATTAATGCTGAAGAAGATGATGGTGTTTCATGTTCATTATGAAGCCTCTGAATGTCCAAATGGGTCATATCTGACTACCATGACAAGATGACAAACTGCATTTTAACTCAGTTATTCACATGTATTAATAGGATTAGTGGATGCGAAGTTATTCAACATTTTAGATCAGTAGATGTGTTTTGTTGCTGGTGGATGTTTGGGTCTTTATGGGTTAAAGAAGACAAGAGTTTTAACCCTGATTTTCCTTCCTGTTTCTGGGTTTTCTCTACACATTGAGTGCTTTATGCAGCAAAATGGCATAGCTCAGCTTTATCTGACGAC
>JAPTMW010000018.1:34275951-34287823 GCA_029822955.1 Ostorhinchus angustatus | reverse complement strand
AAGTCACAAAAAGGCCTCAATTGTTCTATAATATGTATATGATTTATCAGAGGACACTAAAATAACTGAAATACCACCGATTTTCCTCAAATGAAATGTTTTATCTCCTGGAAATAACAGATAGTTGTAGAAATGGAGTTACCTAAAGTAAAATAGAAAAAAAAAAAAACACACAATTAGTTCCAACATAAATTTGTGTGTAGGCTTGGTAGTACGACCAAAAGTTGTAATGTTAGCATGGTAAAACTTTTCACATCAGTTATTATCATGACAATGTCCAGGTTTAAAGGCTTATAATTGGTCCTTATTGATGATTGTTTTTTTTTTGTTTTTTTTATGAAAAAGACTTGCCAAACTGCCAAATTTGTACAGATAAAAAATTTAAATGCAGAGCCAGATATAGAGTCAAACAACTTAAAATTAATTGTTGTAACTGAAAGAATACGATAAGCCCAAAACGTAAACCGCCTGAATCTTGCAATTTGTCCCTTTAAATACCCGCAGTATTTAAAGGGACAGCTATGTTTTAGTATTTTCCTCAGTTCATATTCTTTCTGTGGTTATAAACTCCGAGCCTGTGGATTCATACTGAAGATGCAAATCTTTGAAAACAATCATAAATATTTAACTGCTCAGTGTTTCAAGAAGTTGAAGTAGTTTCCGTAAAAAGCTGTGCTGAGTAGTAGAAAGCATTACCAAGGAATAAATAATGAGTTTATCTCTGACTATTTTCAGCTGTGGATTAATGCACATTTAACACACAAGACTATTTATGGTACTAGGATAGCGTATGGAGGACTTAAATAGAGTCCAACGTCTACATCACTGACAGCAGAGGTGTGATGCGCTGTGTTGCTCTTGCGGTGGTGTGTTGTCATTTCAGAAATTGGATAAAATAAATAAATGAGGGGAAAAACACCCTTATTCTTCAAATAGTAGCATTTTATTGCAGGATTTGTGCTTTAGTGGTTTGTCTAATACGTAGCGGGCCTGCCCTTGTGTACATAAATCACAAGTTTTATCCAAACAGTGTATTTGTACGTCAGTGAGTACTTCATGACTAATACAATTACTCAGCTCTTCCCAGTGATGGCGCATGATATGTTTTTTCAATACAGCAGCCTTTACTGTTTAAGGACTGAACTGGTTCTGATGTGAAATGAAAGCCAAAAATAATCTGTTAAAGTGTGATCACTGTAGTTTCCTATTTATAGACGTCTTTGAGGTAGCACGCTTGAAAGAATTTAATGTTTACCGTTTCCTTGTAGTCTAGAGAGGATAAAGGGGACAGAGAAGCTCCACCGAACTGCTGCAATAATGTGCAGATAAAACAGTCAGACCACTGTTTGGCCGTTTGCTGTGATGTTAGTTGTTTTACAGCTGTTGATCCAGTGTCAGATGGTGCTGCTTTCCCCATCCCCCCTCCAGGGTCGGTTACAGAGTTGGAAAACTGCAGTCCAAGTAACAGTGCTATTTAGCCATGAGGTAGTTGAAGATTTCTGCTGCATGTACTAGAATTAAATAAGAAACTTTTTGGGACAGCAGAAATGATTAGTAGGCTTTTTTTTTTAAAGCAGCACCCCCTCCTAAAAGCAGAAGCATAAACTTTATTAGTAAAGCTGCTACTGTGTACTGTACACTGTACTCTTCCAAGATAAATGATAGATATGAGGGTCCATAAGCTGAGCCTAAGAATATGATCCTTTACTTCTTTTGCAAAACACATTTTCTTATCATTAATTACAGTTGACTGTTTTGTCGACCTGTTAACAGTTTGTGCAAAGTAAGTGGAAATGCTTCTTCTCTGTACTAAAATAAAGTTGATCGATGTCTGTACTTTACTCAACTACTTTTAACTTAAACTCACTACAGTCTGTTCCTTACAAGTTGAAAACAGGTTCATTATGTCCCCGTCTGTCCATCTGAGATTTTTGTCCAACCCATTTAAATCTTTTTTTTTTTTTACACATTTTTGGAAAGTTTTTAAAAGATTGAAAGTTAAAACTCAAAATGAATCCCTTAGGCAGGGTATCAGTGAGCAGGAGGGGCAAAGCGTTGTACGACCAGGCGGTGGTATTAGTAAGCTCCCTTTACTTTTTCACTTGTTATTGTAGTTTTAATGGACTCAAAGGGAATGGATTTTTCATTCAGTTTGTGTCACTGTGCATGTCATCCATGAATATCACACACAATTCAACATAATCTAATGAAAATGATGTTTAAGACAATACAACAGGCAAGAGAAGAAGGGGAAAATGTGTCTGAATTTTTTAAGTTTTACAGCTGATCGTGAAAACCAAAGGAACATTTATTATATTCTTCACACATTAACTTTATTTGTACACAGCATTGTTAAACAAGCCTCACTTTACGTTACTATGATGTGAGGTTGAGTTAGCTTACTACTGCTACTGTTTATGTTGTACTCTGAGTACATGTGACGGCTTCTGTTATTTCAATTTTATTGTGGTGAAGAAGCTGAGTCTGTAATTCTACTTGAGTAAAGAATGTGTGTGCTTTTGCCATCTCTGGTCATAATGAGGTTAGACACAGATTTATCTTGTGAAATAAGAAAAAGTCAGTTTACAAACAGCCTCACATAGCCACATACTCACACTGGTTACTTATAAAAAATCAGAAATAACAACACAATACACACTGCAGCTCCGTCCCGTGTAACTCTACACTGCACTGTCCTGTGGGTCCCCAGGGTGGATGGAAACACAATAAGGAACAGTGTGCAGACAAACATGGATCTTTGGCTTCATAAAGGAAAATATATTGTTCCTCGGGGACTGGAACACCACCTTTGCGGTTGGTGTGTTTGTTGTGAGTCTGTGAGTGTGTGTCTCAGGGGGTGGTTGGACCACATTCTTGTGAAAGGGAGTGCTATCTGTCACACATGTTTGATGAACAGATTGAGCTTCAGCTGGATTCAGGAAATGTCCCACGCAGATTCTTTCATTCATAAACTGACTGACAGCACGCACATTAATGAAACGCAGAAATAACTGTCAGTGGTGTACTGATCAACCGTGCTGCCAAAAGCGTTATAAGTGTGATATTTACTTGTGCGATGAAAAGTAAACACCCTTGCAGAGTTAATCCCATTATATGGAATATTAGGATTTGGTGATATAATGATCATTTGTGTTAACGTGTGCACTTCCAGGTGTGTGGACTTATGTAATGTTAGCTTGGAGTGTTTCCTAAATAAATAATCACTTAGAGCCACACGCCTGAATAAACTCTGTTATTGCTCACAACAGTGCTCCTAAATAATAACTGCTCACTCTGTCCTTTGTGTGTTTTCTCTCCCCCTCCCCCGGCTTTTATTGTGCAGGTGAAGCAAAAAACATCCCTCCGTACCCGGGGCCAAACAGGATGAGGGACTGTTACTGCACTGTCAACCTTGACCAAGAAGAGGTCTTCAGGACCAAGATAGTCGAGAAGTCGCTTTGGTAGGTTGCAGTATTTTATCATTCTCTAACATTTTTATTATTTTCATTATTTTAGTCAGAGAGATGCAGTCACAAAAGTCTTATCATAACCTCAAATGTACACACATATACTGGTTTCAGTCTTCTTCCAGATTTAACTCTCCTGTTAAAGAGTTTTGTGTTATTTTATTTTAGTCAAATTATTGATGTAATATCATTATTATAACAGCAAAATTTTAGATCAGGGATGTCACACTTATTTTAGTTTAGGGGCTAGATTCAGCTAATATGATCTGACGTGGGCCCAACCAGTAAAATAATCACAGTGTAAAAAGTACAATCTCATTAAGAAAATGTTTACATACAGTTTTTTTTAATGTGAATGATATGAACAATCTGATATGTCTTAAGAAAATTAAATGTAATTGTCACAATATACTGCCTCAGTTAATCATTTACACATGTACAGTACAACTTATTACAAATACACAAAACATTTAGTGACAGGCAGAATAATGTTAAAATTATACTTCTTTTAAGACATTTCAGGTTCTTCATATTTGTCCCGATTATTCACATTTTGTGGGAAAGGAGTTTGCAAATGTAAACATTTTCATGTAATTTTGCTTTTTTGGCACTAAAACAGAGAGGAAAAATTTGGAGTTGTCATTATTTGTAGATTATTGTGTAGATATGTTAGTATGTTACTAATCTGATCCACTTGAGATCACATTGGTCTGTATCTGGCCCTGGAACTAAAATCATTTTCACACCCTTGATTGTTACTATCTTCTGTGTAATGTTTTGCATTTCACAAATGAATCCCATGGGCTGGTTTTGGCCTGTGGGCCATATGTTTGACACCTGTGTTTTTTAGTTGATCTGTCATCATGATTAGCCATATTCATATCAGCTGATATATTGGGAGTTTGAACAATAAACGTAAAATCATCTTTTCTTTCAAATTCATCCTGAGTGAACGCTAAAGAAAACAGATGATTAATTGTGGTTTTAAACTATTCTTTATGCTTAAAACTTTCCAAATGGCAGAACTTTGAAATCTGAAGGTTCAACATTCAAAACAGTTATAATGATGAGGAACTCTTTTTTCAACATTACAGTAAAATGACAAAAAACAGAAACTTTAAATGTTTTTAGCAGAATCTAAAGTCATATTTTATATATATGCTATACCGTCATACTGTTCAGTACACCTCTCATGGTTTGGTATGAGCATGTACCACGGTACGGCTCATTTGTCATTTTCAAATGACATTTCCGGACAACTCGTGTATATATTAGAGCTTTGGAAGATGACTGACTTATGGAATTCTACTGTCATTGGTTGGAGCCGGACGTGGAGCCCGTCTAAAGCAGGACGCCGCGGCAGAGCCTGTCTTTCTCAATATTAACATTAGTATCCACATTAGTAAAACCTTCTCTGTTGTCACCATGTTTGTTATTATTGACTTTCTTCTTCTTCTTCTCAAAAAACTTTACTTTTCTTCATGGTGTTCGACCAGTATGTTAATTAAGAGCAGCGCCCTCTGGTAGATTGATTGAGAAATGCTCATTCCAACATACATGACACATGGAAGTATGAAGGCAGTGACACATGACAACATTAGAAATGGACGTACCTATTTACGTACATAAAGCAAACATAAATGAACCTTAAGGCTCTCCATCAGCTCCCAGCTACATTTCGGTACACAGCTGGGCTCCAGCCGGCTTCTGCGTCTGAATCGTTCTGTACTGTGAACCATGA
Source organism: Ostorhinchus angustatus (assembly GCA_029822955.1). NCBI lineage: Eukaryota > Metazoa > Chordata > Actinopteri > Kurtiformes > Apogonidae > Ostorhinchus > Ostorhinchus angustatus. The sequence continues at coordinate 34,282,615 of JAPTMW010000018.1, read as the reverse complement.
CTCAAGAACCGCAATATGCACCTAACCATGGATAACCGGTACCATTGCATCCCTAATAGATCCTGAAAGAGTAGTTTAGAAGTTGAAATACCTGACTGTGTTTAATTTTCCATATTAACAATCAGTTTGAAGAGTATTTATGCAATAAATAACAGTCATAAATGTCTTAATAGAATGTTCATCTGCTCTGTAAACACATACAGTGTATCAGAGTAAACCAAAGAGACTGAAATACCATTTTTGCTCTAGAATGTTTAATGTCCTCAAAAATGCCACTGATATAAGCTCTTACATTGCCTTAATCTGTTCAATGGTGAGTAGCAGTATATTCTTAATAGTTGAAAAAGCCTACGTAACAAACAAAACCTCAGAGATAGTGTTGTGAGAAAAAGAAAACCCCACTGTTTACACACAGAAGGAGACTGAAATTGAACCAAATCAGAAAAAGATGCCTGGCACATACTGTATATTTTATCACAGTATGACTCAGAGATTATGAATGGCTGAATAGATTATGATTTATTTACGCTTTCCACTTTGATTACACGCAGCCTAGAGTTTAAAAAATTACATTTGGCAGAGTTGACGGACCAATGAACCACAGATTTTTCTGCATGCAACGGTTTATTTAAAGATGCTGTATTTGGGGTATTGTTTGTAAATGCGTGCATGTCCCTGCCCCATGCAACCATGTCTCCATCCATCTGTCCTCTCTCGCTGTGTCTATCCACCCTTCGGGCAACAGAAGAAGTCAGTAATTGTAATCAGCAGCCTCGGGGGCTCAGCACATGAGATTCTCATTCTCGTGATTTCTGTGGATGTTGTGTAGGTAAATCAGCATATGGAAACGCATGTAGCTTCTATCTAATAGTCACAATCAGGCGTATTGTTTAAAGCAAACAAGCTTTAACTTCCACGTGATTCATTGCAAAATGTTGGTACTTGTAGTCTTTGTTGTGATCATAAACAAATGAATAATAAACAAAAATCCCTGAATGATGAAATGAAGAATTTGGTTTTGATTTGCATGAACCTCTGGTATAGTATTTCAGGAATAGATTACAGATTAACCAGGCAATCAATCAATAAATCAATTGTGTAAAGGATTTTAATGACTTAGTGCAAGATAATTAATCACACATGAAGCGCTTTCACTCGTTTAGTGGAGATGATGGGTTTGTTGACATTAATGAAACATTAACCTAACCTTTATTTAATGTCAGAGTAAATACGTTTTCCCTGATTTTACTCCCTCTTTATCTTTTCAACATGTAGCCTTGTCTCATTTAAACATGTAACTGCCTTTGTGTTGGTGTTAAATCTCACCATTTGTGTCTCCTTCCTCCTGCAGTCCGTTCTATGGCGAGGACTTCTACTGTGAGATCCCACGTAGCTTCAGACACCTCTCCTTCTACATCTTCGACAGGGACGTGTTCAGGAGGGACTCCAGTATCGGTGAGGAAGCAGTAAATCCGTAGGCCAGAAGCTCACTTATCAAAGGTGTCATTGATTAATCATTACTGCCACTGGCCCAATACATTCTGCAGAAATTCACACCAGGTTTACTCCTCACCATTAGGTACTTTAAACAATTAAAGGTATTATCGATTATTTGCTACACGCTGTTAAAAAACTGAGAAATACATGATGATTAATTGTTAATGAAATCGATCATTTTATTAATTCTACAACAACATGAGTCTTCTAAATGGATATAAAAGCAAGTATTAATATTTAATATTTATTTTCCCTTATAATGCATATAAAATTATAAATCTAAACACTAAATATTTTAGTATTTCGACTGACTGCCCTATGTGTTGAGTCATTTCAGCTCAGTCTTGCTGTAATTTGGTTTGTGCTCAACTCAACTCAGCCTTCCTGCTTCTGTGTCTTATTATAAAAACAAGTATGTCCAGTTATCACAAGCACAATTTTATTTAATTCAAGGATGTCTTAAATGTACATAGAATATTTTCCTGAATGCACACAGCATTAGGGATTTTGAATAATGGATTAAAATCTGAAAATGACAGCGCTGTAATCAGTTATTAAAATATCTGTGGAGAAAAAACACTTGTCAGAAGGAAGAAAGTTGTCCATTTTGGTGACAAGAAGGTGTTTGTTTGTTTGTTTGTTTGTTTGTTTGGGTGGGATGAATGTTTTTAACTGTCATGGGTGTGTGTTTCTGGTACAGACCACTAACCACAAACTGAAAAATCTCTCTCAGGGTAATTTGTTTATCTTAAACAGTATCACGGCTCCTGTTTGTGGAGGTTGTAAACACTAGAAAGTCGCTACTTCCTGGGCAGATCTGACAGGGTCACTGACAGTTCATTCTACACAAGGTGCCTCTCCTGTGCAGGAGCAGGCATGTGAACATGTGTGGGCGTTTGCAGGAAGGAGTTTATTATGTAGCTCACAGATGAAAATGTAGACTTTTTACCTAGCATGAAAGTGTGTTATGTTGTCAAGCTCATTCGTCTTTGTGTGTGTAGGCAAAGTTGCAGTGAAGAAAGAAGACCTGCAGAAATATCATGGGAAAGACACCTGGTTCCAGCTACAACCTGTCAGCGCTGACTCAGAGGTGCAGGTCAGTACAGAGGGAGAAAACACACAGTCACACAAGCACAAAAACACAACTCCCACTCTTCATCTTTTCTTCTGTTTTTATTCCATCTCCGGTTCTTTTGCCCCTTTTGAATCAGACATTTGTGCAGCTACTTTTGCTGGAGTTTGACTTATTTGTATCAAATAAAACCAAGCAAATCGTATTGACTAGTATCTGCAAATTATGCTTTAGGTTAAATGTGTTCACACGCGAACATACTCACAGTGACAGTGCTCTCACACTGGTGTCAAACAGGTTTAATGTTTACCATGTTCACTGTTCTCCTAGAAAGTGTCAATTAGCACTTGCTCCTCAGTTGAGTGTGTTAATCACTGATAGAATAAAAAAAAAGATGGATTTTCACTCCGTCTTTACTTTTTGTGTCATTGCAAGCAAATAAAAGCAGTTATTGTTACTGACAACAGTTGTATGTGGGATAATGCAGTTTACATCCTGCCACATGATAATATTTCATTACTGGTATATATATTTGACCGTGTTGATTAGTGTTCTTTATTTTTTTTTTCTCTTGCTAACTCAGTGGTCTACCTGTGTTTTGTGAAATCTTGTGATCCTTGATTATGAAAGTGTTACTTTTTTGTGCTATGTAGAACATGCTCATTTACTACTGTTGTGCAATATCTTGTGCTGTTCAGTATTCAGCAGTCTCACTCACCCACATGCAGACACGCACAGACAGAAACACACAGGCTCATAGTACTACACATTCACACAGAGTCTGAGACCGAGTGAACAGTGAACAGTAACATCTGCAGACAGATGGGTGTGTGTCGCCCTGGAGCACGGATCTGAAACAGAGACACATTCATGCGAGGAGCCAGGGAGAGGAAGGATGTGTGAGAGAATGAGAGAAAAGAGAGAAAGCGAGGGAGATGGATCAAATGAAGTAGGAAGATAGAGTGTCTCTCTTCTCTTTTCAATAGAGGACACATTGTTTGGCCTGTGTGCACATGTGTATGTGCGTGTGTTTGTTCCATCTGTATGAATCAGCCAGAAAGAGCAACGCCTGTGAGTTTGCATACTGATGCTGTTAATTAATGGAGCTTTTCTAGACAGCTGCACCACTACACTGTCATTATGTCATTAGTCCAATCACTTAAAAGGGAAAATAACTTAAGCATGACATTCAAGCTCTCAACTATTTTCATACAGGCTCTCTGTTGGTGGGGGAATGCCACATTTCCGTGTTTTTGTTTTGTATTAATTAATCAAACAGGAATTATGCATTATCTTTGCATCTTTGCACCCTCAGTGTGCATTAGTTTTAAAGGCTATTTTAGCTGCGGTGCATAATGTATATGTACGTTATGCAATTAATCATAATACGGCTGGAATAACTGAGTACATAAATAGTGTTTAAACTGTGTGTGTGTATTCTGCAGGGAAAAGTGCACCTGGAACTGCGTCTGAGTGAAGTCATCACAGACAGTGGAGTCATCAACCATAAACTAGCCACACGGTGAGGCTGCACACACACCCACACACACACCCACACACACACACCCACACACACACACCCACACACACACACACACAAACATATGGTGGTAACTAGAAGATGCAGTGTCTTGAAAAGTAAAGCAAAGATTTAACACTTTTAGATCCTTTTGTCCTTTTGTCAAGTTTTATTCCACTTTACAATAGACGCCCCAAAAAATTCACATTCCTACAAATCATATTTATTCATATAGCCTAAAAAAATAGTAAATAGATCTCCTCACAGGATGGAAACATGAAGGAGACTTGCACACATCCTGTTAACTGCTGCTTCTTAAAATAATGAAACCATTAAAAACAGATACAAATCAATGCAGGGGTTGACATACATGACACCATGGGTATATACTGATAAATGATGTCTGCTGCTGTTGTAAGTGGCGTTTGTGATCAAACCTCAGTATCTGAATGTTGTACAATTGCACCAGTATTCCACACTTTATTCCACCTCCAAGGTGAACGACTTGTTGCCCAGCAACAGCTTTTCACCGGCAGCGAAATGCTGAAAGGTTACATCTTTTGTGTAGAAAAAGTCTTGTGAATCAGAATGTCGTGGCTGTGGAAGTCATGAAATCATGAATTTGCTCTCAAGGCATTTGGAAATGTCATCTCATCATCTCATGTCCTGGATGTAATCATGACCTCATGTCTGTAAAACATGATTGTACACGCATGTGACATGTGAGCACCAGTGTTTAGTAAGGGAGAACGATATGCTTACAGATGGATTATTGTGCGTATGTGTGTGTGTTTGTTTGTGTTCCAACTTTTCTTCTGTAACATGCAGCTGTAGAGTCTGCTGATGAGCCAGGGTGGCTCCGTTCCCAGAGCACATTGTGGGTAAGGAGCTTAGAGTAAAGAGCAGGAGGTCATCTAGTCAGATTTCTCTAGAAAGACACGTGTATGAGAAACAACAGAGATACGTCCATCTAGTAGATAATCAATGAAATCAAATCTTTACATTTTATGACATGCAAGGGTTAAATCAACATCCTTTATTAGAAAAGGTACAAGAATTTGATTGAAGTTAAAAAAAATAGTCATATATTAAAAAATATATGTATTCCATTAAAAAAGCAAAGTAAATGAACAAAACCACCCAAACATCTTTAAATTCCTTACAGTTCCTCATGCACCAATCATAATATCGTTATTTAACTTTTCACAAATACGTGACTAAATGTTTCAGATCAGTCGGACAGATAACATCTAGTGTGAGAGCAGACATACATTTTTTTTTATTCTGGCGGAATCCATTTTCTCCTGTAATTAGATTCTCTAGATATCTGGAAGTGGATTTCCTTAAATAATGCTTAACATGTCAGAAGTCACCTTCTTCTCAAAAGGTGTGTAAGTTATTCAGAAAAACATGGACGTTGAAAAGCGCTGACATGTAGTTTCTTGGGTAAACTCATGAATGACATCAGACAAATATCACTGAGTCTCAACACAATACTCTGGTACCTTTTTTGATTTCATTCAAAACTTAATCAGCTTATTTTTTTCCATTTCACCTACTTAAAACAATGTACCCGTCAGTGACAGAGACTCGTAATCACATCCGGGGGTATGATGTAATTTATTTCCCTTCTATTTGAGTGAAATGGATTTTGACAGGATATGTGGGCGCAGAGAAGAATTACATTAACCTAATATGAGTAATGATGACTAAAACAAATAAGTCTACTTCACCATCCCTGTCTGGCATGTCAGAGCTCACAGCAGCAGTAGAGAGAGACGGCTCTATAGTAGGCCAAGCAGGGGTTATATAAACAAGCTTATTGGACAGGAAGCGCAATGGCATTAGTGATGCTTAGCCCAACCCACTCCTTATTCCTTATTAGGAACCTGTGTGTGTGTGTGTGTGTGTGTGTGTGTGTGTGTGTGTGTGTGTGTGCGTGTGGTAGGATGGTACGAACTGTTGCATGTGTGTCAGTTCAGTTGTGTGCAACGTGGTGATTTGCTGTGTAATTCATCATGTGGTGTGACTCGTGGTGCATCACCATGACACACAGGAAGTCGTTTGTCCTGCTGGGTGTCCTTTCCTGTTTGGATGTTAATCCCCTTAGAGTATGATGTCATATGGAAACAGGACAGCTGAAGGCAGCCCCATGCCTGATAGGAAGATACATACTGTGCTATATTACACTATGCTGTAATGCAGTGTACTGTCCCGTGTTGTACTGTACTGTAGGTAAGTGGGGTTGGTTGGTAAAGGTACTTGAATGTGCTTTAGGCCCTGATTTGTAAATTGAAAAACCATAAACCTGTATGCATGATGTATGAGGCCATGAGACAATTAAATACTGAAAATACAGATATATTCTTTCTTTCTTTCTTTGCTTGTTTTTTCTTTCTTTCTTAGCGTGTTTGTTTCTTTGCTCATTTGTTTGTTTCTTTCTACATAAAGTCTTGTATGAGGTATATAAATGTTAAAAATGTTGCAAAAAATGAAGCCAAACATTTGAAAGAAGAGCTGTCAGTCACCCATATACATTCTTTATCCTTGCATTTTCTCAGTTTCTACCATTTATG